>OMLF01039175.1:0-10646 GCA_900302615.1 Holocentrus rufus | reverse complement strand
GCCCAAGCATCCACCCCCGCACACACTGGTCGATAATCATTAATCATAGCTGCTTAGTGCTTCCGAAACAACAGGTCGATTTTCATCGGCGCCGCCTGTTTACTTTCATATCAAATGATGTAACTCGCAGAATAAGCCATTGTGTACGATCGTGTTTTCTGTTCGTTAGACAGCATCAATATTTTCGCTAAGTGCTTAATATATCAGAGGCATACTAAAGTACACTTGAAAGTCCTGACCTTTGCATAATTTTTGGCTCGCTAACATTTATGTATTGTAAGGGCTGTATTGGATATGCACATTAGGCTGTCTGACTACAAGCGCTAAATCATTTTTAGTGACAATTCAATAGGTTAGACTCACTGTAATGAGAGGATCGTGATATGATAATGAATTTGATTCCAAAAGCATTTTTAATACACCCTCTGGCTGTGGCTCATGGTGCCGACCCACTGCGTCAGCGCTTCACAACCAAATGCATTTTGCAGCAGCATGCATTCAACCTCCTGCACGCATCGTCTTACGTGCATCCTGCTTCTCCAGCCTCAGCACCGAAGTTCCCTGGATCGGTCGGTGCATTCGAAGCACACGAACCATGATTTTCTTAAAATGCCAAACCCTGGCCTTCACTGTTTACTTCTTTGTTCAAACAACTGTTCATTCGATCCGAAAATGTGGACAAGATCTTTGCCGAGATGACCAGGTCTGCTGCGCGCAGGGGAACGACACCAATACCGTCACCTGTTGCAAACAAATCCTGGACAAGACCTACTACAACATCGCCATGATCACCCGCAAACTTTCCGGCGTGCTTATCTTGCTACTTCTCTTCGCCGTGGGCTATTTTGTCCAGAGAATGGTGTGTTCCAGATCCAGGCGACACACCCTACCAAATAATGGGCACCCAACTGCTACCATATCACAAGATCCGCTCATGGGGAGCTTGACATCAAACAGTTTAGCTAATCCAGCTTTAACTGCTCAGTTGCCCACGTACGATGAATGCAAACACCTGCCGACGTATGAAGAAACAGTGCGAGATGGATGCAGAAGTCGGCCGGAGACCACCACACAGCAAGGACAAGCTACATGACATGGGCATCTTTTGGGTCTTGTAATGTAAGGGGCCTGTAGTTATACCTTAGCATAAGTGAGTCTGAATTTGATATTGTGGTTATGATTATAGTGGAAAAAAGAAAAAGAAAAAAAAGAAAAAAAAATCCCCCAGGGAATATGTTTTGGGAGACAATCACGACTGAGGAGCAGTCTTGACCAATATTCTTTCAAAGTTGTGTTATTTTGTGCAAAATAGTTTGGTGAGTTATGTCTCATAATGTAGGCCTACCAGATTGGCCAAAAATATCTTGCATAAGTTATTGCTCCACTTGAAATGTAATCGACACAAACAAATTTGAAAATACCTTACTGTTGAGTTTAATGAAATGATGCCCCTACGTGAGGATCGCCGCAGCAGTCTTCATATCAAAGACATTAAGACATATGCACTTTTTTGTCTGTGCGATGAGCTGTATTTATTTCTAACAGTTGTTTTTGTAACTCTTCAGTTCAGTATCTTGCTGATGTTGATGTTCTGTAACTCTATGAACCCAAACGTAATCAGTGAAGACAAATGGGAGATAACCAAACATAATTGCCTGTGATATGCATCAAGTGCCATCAGTGTATCCAGTTAAGATGTGTTAGGCTTTAAAAAATGGGTGAAGATTGAATGCTACATTATCCCAAACGAAAAACCACTATAACATAATCCTATGGTGAGTTAAAATAACTTAACTAAATAGACATAATGAGTTCACTGTGATATACTGTCTTTCTCTTATGATGCTCATCCCATATAACTTCTATGTGATTTCTGGAATTCTAAAATATAGGATTAATATAGTTATTTTTCGTAAGGGATTTTACTCACGTAAATGGTGCACATAACCGCACGTTTCTTCTCTTTTAACATTTTGACTTAAACTCACTGAAAAACTGGGCTGGTGTTTATGGTAACATGGTTTAATACAGATGTGCAAAGCAGCTTAGATTTTGAGCAAAGTTATTTGAAATGCGTTTGAAATACATGTTGAATGTTTCCAAGTGGCGTTTTCCATAAATAAAACTTCCCGTCTATTCTCGTGATGTGGACTTCGATCTGAGATAGCGCACAGTGTCCCTGATATTGTCTTTCATCATCATCCCTGGGTCTGATGGGAGCTTGAACATTTGGGCCACTCGTCTGAAGCCCTCCTCAACCCCAACGCCCGTCGAGGCAGAACAAGGCTGAACGAACCAGTCCCGATCTGAGCACATCCTCCTGAGGTTGAGCCGCTCCGTGATTTCCGTGACAGTCAGCGCTCCGTTGACGTCCTGCTTGTTGGCGAAGACGATCAATGGGCGTCCCCGCAGATGCTCGCTCCTCAGTGTGTTTTCCAGCTCCCGGCTGGCCTCGGGCAGACGCTGCATGTCGGAGCTGTCCACGACGAACACAACAGCTGCTGTATCCTGGTGGAAACTCCTCCAGTACTGGCGCATCCTCCCTTGGCCACCAACGTCCCACACGGTTAAGGAGATATTCTGCCTGTTCCTTCTGGCCTCAATCATCTCCACATTGAACCCGATGGTGGGGACGGTGTTAACACATTCGTTGAATTTCAGTTTATAAAGCAGGGTCGATTTGCCGGCGTTGTCCAGACCCAGGAGGAGAACTCGGGCCTCCGGTTGTTTAGATCCCCGCTGGCCCATGGCGATCGACGTGGAGAGGCACCCGAAAGAATGACAGTCAACTCAAGTGGGATAGTCCACTTGTCCACTCACATTATTCTCTTTGTGCCAGTGTTTACCTAGTGCGTTTCCCGCAGTTACTAGATAAGCTATTACATACCGACTATAAACCCTGTGCTTGCCGATAAGGCGCCACAGTAGGGGACAAAGTTTATTACAGAGAACATCATAGGCCTCCAGAGGAAGAAATGGTAGCTCTCTGAAATATTTCACTCAAGCACAATTTTGCCTCTTCAGTTATGCCTTACCTGAAGAGTAAGAAAATAGATAAACTAAGCGTGTACACTGAAAGCATAATCATGTATGCTGGTTACTTTCGAGAAAGCAATTATGATTGTGTTAAGAAATGCTCTCCCCCAAATGTAACCCACTTACCCGTTATGGTGTAATCCTTACTGATAAATGAGGTAGTCTAGAGTAAGTTGTTGTAAATGCCAGATATCGTTGAATTTACTACGTTTAACTTGTAAAAGCACTCAAGAAAAAAATGAGTTACAAGAAGACCTAGTTTTAAAAACAATACAATACAGTGATTAGGGTTGTTGTAACTTGTGAGACTTTACCTCTAGTGTCATGGTGCACAGTGATTTACACTGGGATGTAATCATTTGCTTCAAAATCCTATCTAACTCATGTGGGGAATTTTAATCACATCATTGATTTGACGATCATTACAATTCAGTCATCATGGCACAGAAACAGAAGATGTCGTCTCCTTGTGAATGACAATCAATACGTAGTCGTGGTTCTCAATAATAAACAATATCCAAGCCCCAAAGCCAAAGAAGGAAATACAGTTTGTACTCAATGAACAAGCGTTGGTTTCCTTTCTTTACTGAACAATGAAGGAGACACAGTCTTACACAGTTTGAGATACAATTAAACAGTTTACATATGACTTAACCTTTTACAGCAATGTCAGAGAGGGGGTTGTGACCTTCAGATCCACTTACCCCCTTTAGCCCAAATTAAACTCTCCATAGCTTTCCAAAGCTTTCTAGAAACAAGGATACCATCAATCCCTGAGACAGAAAGCTTCGCCAGGCTTCAGTTAGGCTACTGAGACACATTTTTGATAAAGATGCAGCGGCCGGCCTCAATAACAAGGTTATGACCCCCTGTCAGTGATCAGCATAAGCCAAACAATGACCAGTACCAAACTCAAATGAAGTTTTAGAGAACACTTCAGAAATCTGGTACTATGAATTTAAAGCTTAAATATTTTGACAGCTTAAAAAGGTTGAATGAAAAGGAGAAAAAGTAAATAAATACTTGAGTTTACCCTCCATCACACCTCTAACTCTAGGAGTGCAGGATAAGTAAACTCAAAGTGAGCCACCCTGAAATCTAAAACGTTCACTCTGTAATGTCTCTGGTTGAGTTTGCAAAAATACTGGCTGACTTGTATGGCTGAGCAGCTGAGGGTATCCATTATAACATTAGTAGACCAATAATCAGCACTGTCAACAATAACCGGGTGACTTAATGCGCAGCTACCTCATTGAGACTATATCCTGCACCCTTTGTCGACCAAAAAACGCACTGACAGTCCAATTTAAACAAATGTCTTAATGCATATGAATACAGACACAACGGTCAGCTTTGTCATGCTGGAGAAAAAAAAAAAACTCAGCACAACATTTCCAAAGAAACCAACTTTCCGTGAAAGGCGGGCAGTCTTTAGCATTGTTTCTTATCATATTTCTGGTTCCATTATCACTCGCATACAATATAACATCAAAAATATGAAGGTCTCATAAATAGGTTGAGACTAAATCAAGCAATTACAGTGATTATTCCAATCAACTCATCCACGTCGGTTACCATTTAAATCCGCCAGAGTCCCACAACACGCTGCAGTGTGAATGCGCCCTGGAGGCGCAGGGACCCAAATCAGCGGAATCCTCCTGCACAAGCTGAAGGCCACACGGACGGCATCCGGCCACAGAATGCTTGGCTGTCTTGCGATGAAAGACTTCTCTTTTTTTCCATTTAATCAGCAGATGTATTCTTCTGTCAAGATCTGGTCTCTCTTGGCCTCACCCACACGCCACCGGTCGGGTTATCCATCACGTACACCAGCGCCCCGTTGTCACTGCGGCTGTGGTGCCAGGAGTGGGGTCTTGACTTCTCCAGTGCCCGGCGGGTGGACCGTGGAAAGGCCGAAGGATTGGGCATTTTTTTCTGAAAGTGGATAATGGATTCAGGACTAGTGGATGCATTCCTTTTCTGATATACAGATTTGCGTTTGTCCGGAGCGCCATAGCGCTGGAAAAGCACGCGCGCTTCAACGGAGGATTTGGAGCCCTGATGTCCCATTGTTTGGAGTTTAAGTCTGAAGCTCTTAAAGCATCCAAATGTATTCAGAAAAAAGGTAAAATAGGGTAGTGCTTGTCTATCTTACTTCTGCGTAAACCACAACACTCTAGCTCGTGTCAACAGTGCAGTATAATGCGCTCTCTTGTCCCACTTATAAAGTGCCAAAAAATCCCTATACAAATAGAGTTAAAGTGTTCCCGTAAGGCGGCTTGGTGACGCACTTGGGGTGATGGTTACACACTGTTCAACTTTGCAATACGGATCTTCGGCATTCGGCCCAGTCGCTCTTGTACAATGTACGTGCTATTCTGAGACACCCCACCTGGCACAGACCGTCACTAATGACTTGGCATCATCTAGCTCTGGCTGAGTCGTCTCTGCCGGTAGGCTGCAGCGGTATCGGGTTACTTTGCAGATTGCACGGCAGAGTTATGGTGTGGGGGACTATTTGCAGTCCATCAGAGGCATCCCGCAAGCAGTCTAAAAGACGTCACGGGTTTTTTTCTTGCTCCAGTGTTTGTCATTGTTGCTGCCCGAATGATTTAAAACAACAGGCTGCAGAGTGGAGGTTAAAGAGGGCAGGTGACTTGTGGACCAGGACACTGCTGCCAGTTCAAATCATCGGGCCAGCTGGAGAAATGTGGGTTGGGCAAAAAGAATGAGTAATCCGCTTTCCCCTTCCTCAACATAGCCTACATCTACCGCTGAGCAAGGCACTTAACACCCAGTGGAGCTGCACTAGAGACTAGTTATACTGTGAAACTGCGTGAATGTGAAGCGTGAATAAACGATAGTAGGCTAATTTTAAAAAATAAGCTAAAAACCTAAATAAACGAATGCATGAATGATAATAATAAACAAAAACATAAAAATAATGACAATAATAGTAATAATAATTATGATTATCATTATTATTATGAGAATCCACATTCAATATTCCTGGCATGACTGTTTCAGCCGCCCTAAAAAAAAAAAAAAAAAAAAAAAAAACACGCTTGAGAACAGAGACATGGCATGTTTTGCTGTGGGTCAGGGCTATACTTGGTTTGAAATAGAAACCTGCAGTGGGCTATATTGCATACTGCACAGTTACACAAGGCCTGAGCTCGCTCACATGAATAAATCAGAATGAAGTGTCACAGTTACCAGATGAGAAAGACAGACATCAACACATCAAGACAAGCAAAAGTTAACATTTCACATTGAATAGTTTGTCATTTTAATACTGATAGTTTACATACAGAAAGTTTTTACACTGTTTGGCAAAGTTATATACTGAGCATCAACTCAACATCTGTGAAGTCTATAGTTTACGCATGACTGCTTCTCAAATAAAAGTGATGGGTATCTATTTTATTGTAAACCAATGCTCATGTACAGAAGGACAACAAACAACTGAAAATGTACCAATTTGGCAACTTGCCAGACACGTCTAGAAACTTAACAATAAATAAGGCATTAAGGTAAATTGTTAAATTAAAGAAAGGCTTGTCATTCCTCCCAACTCAACGGACGCAAAGATCATGGAACACAGTGGTAAAAATAGCTGAACCTAAAACAGCAGTTAATCAAGTATAGTCTACCATGACTTTCCTTAAGAGAATGTTGCTGTGGATGACTCCAGTTGTATTGCTTCATAAGCATATCATATTACTAGCTAGTAGCATTCCTGTTGCGGCTGTACAGTACATGATGTGTCGTCTTTTATGTCAGTTTCTTATAGCAGAAGTTTGTAAATCACCAATTTGTTGCACCTCCTGTTTTGTGTGCTTTCCAGGTCAAAGGCAACCATCAGTGTCCATAGATACGCACAGTATGTACTTTGTTCATGAACATGGATAAGCCAAAGCACATGCCCTGATACAGATGGTGTAAAACCATTGTAATGGAACAGTTTACATTAGCCCCATAAGAAGAGAAAGTCAGGAGCTAAATCAGAGTATACATACATTACATACATGACAACCCCCTGGTATTATTGAGGATGTACAGTGTCTACATAGGCTGATATGTAAGAACTTATCATTCCATAAAAATAAAAAGTCTCAAAAGTGCATTGTTTGTTTTTCAAATCTCTGTATGTGTGTGTGTGTGTGTGTTGTGTTCAATAAAGATATGGATCCACTGGAGTCCATGTGTGAGACATTGTCATCTGAATCAATAATGAATGAATGACATATCTGAGAGTATCATCGAAATGGAGAAAGCTGGGCGGGGTTTCACAAATGCCTTATAGTTTCATTAGTCACACAGCAACTCTCGGGCAGGCACTAGTCGTAATTTATTTATTTTGCCTTTGGAGAAGCCTCCAGTGGAGCCGTACCGTTTGTGTGCACGTCTACAGTAAACAGTAGTAAATCAATCACAGTCTAGTGTGTGCTGGTTAAGAGAAATCCCCTTGATGATAAAGGAGAGAGCTGTTTGGTGTTTAGACTGTGTGTGTGTCTCCACTATATATGCATTCAGAAAGCAGATGGATGTGGGATATGTATTTGTGTTTTATGCCCATAATCTTCAAAGAAAATAAAAAATCACCTTCATGTGTGTGTGTGTGTGTGTGTGTGTATGTGTGTGCATTTATAAGACTGTCCATATGAGGGCACTCAATGTCCTCAGTTCCTAATGTTATTGTCACCAAAAGAATCTCCAAAAACAACATCTCAACAATCTACTCCCCTGCCTTGCTGTTTCCCCCGGCGCCGCTCTTGAACTTCACCACCATGACGGTGATGTTGTCAGGGCAACCGCGGTAGAAGGACTGGAGGACGATGCTTTTGGCGCCGTAGTGCGGCTCGTCCAGGCGCTCGCGGACGAACCGGACAGCCTCCTCGTTGCTGAAGGCGTCCCACAGGCCGTCGGACGCCAGGATCATGAACTCCGGCTGCAGCTTGTCCAGGTCAAAGGTCATGATGTCGGGGTCGGGGATGACGACGTTGAGGTTCTTGAGCGGGTAGTCGCCTAGGGAGCGGGACATGGCCAGGATTCCCTGGACTCTCCAGGATCCGTTAAAACTGATGAATCCTCCTGGTAGTGAAGGGAGTAAAACAGAAAGGTTATTCGTCTATTAGATGACAACAGGATAATCTGGTAATGAGGAAAAGTCGCTTAATTGCTATTTGTGGCCATACATCTTAGGCAGCACATTGGCTTTATGGAGTCCAACCAAATACTTGGCTTGACCGATGAATCTATTTAGAACTTCTAAATAAATTCAGAGTAAATTTAAAGCAACATGATTATTTGAGCACCAACCACAAGTGTGATAATGAGCTCAAACTGTGAAGTGAAACTGGAGCTGGAAAAAGCGGATGTATATATTCTTCCTCTATAAGCTCTAAATTACCCCTGATGTGTTAAATATAATTGAGATATTCTGTTAAATGAAGCTCACCTGTGAAAATTCTTTATTCACACAGCTCTCAACTCTATTATGCCCTCCTACAGTGCCGGTGACTATTTTGGACACCAAAACTGATTCTCGTGTGTTTAACAGGATGCTATTCCCCTTTACACCAACAGATGGCAGCAGAAGAGCCCAAACTTCAAACATTGCAGACTCTGCTTTATTTAAGCTCTGTATTACACTGTTGTTGTCCTCATGTACCTGCCCTCTTGATCCTCTTGCGCTCTTTGAGCTGATACGGCTTGTGATCATGTGACAGTGCGACAGCGTTCCCATCCTTGTCACACAGAACACCGCGTGAGTCCCCGACGTTGGCCACTGTAAGCTCTCTGTCAGATAGCAGGGCTACTAAACATGTTGTGCCTGAGAGATTGAAAGAGGAACAGAAAGTAATGAGAGGAAGCTGCTGAGAGGCCAATAGCTTTGATATTTCAGTGAACATCCTGCAGATGTGTTACAGTCCTGAACCAAATCTGATCACTGATTATTCAATTGTGTGTGCAGGTATTACATATTTTAGACCTTAATTTCAGGATTCAAAAGACATCGTATATCTCCATGAATGAAAACATCAAGGTAACAGGAGGTGTTTTCTGGTCCAATAATATCTGCAACAAATACATCATTTAAATCTCTTATCCTACTATGAAGTGATTTACAAGGTGCTGATTCCACTTGTTATATCTGATCCTCAGGACCAACAGTAAAGCAACACTTAAAATCCCATGTAACACTGAACTGCACAGATTTGCTGAAAAACAACAATTGTCTGGACCTTCAAAAGGCGATCTACATGTTTTTGGGAGGCGTTGGCAATAAAGTAATGGTGCGAACTACAAAATGACACAAAGGGAAAGTTACAGGTAGAATGGTCATCTGGAGTACATTGTTGATCTGTGCACCATTTGTGAGAAAATCAAGACTTATATTGTAATTGCAATAAATTGTAATTTGTGAATTTGGGCTATACAAAAAAAAAGTGACTTGACTTGACTTGACTTATACTAAAAGATTTTAAAATGTCGCTGTTTGGCTCGCCGTAAGTGAAGAGTCGTAAGTGGTCCATCTTCCAGTCATTTCTCATACACTGAGCTGACAGAGACAGATTGACTGTGCTGTAGAAGAATCACAACACCTAACAAATCAAAAAGAAGCAGCAGGCAAAAAATTGGCTGAAAAACTGCATGAAAAGATGTTTAGTCCCTTGAGGTGGATACAATCAAATGCCACAAACTGACTGATTTATTCAGTAGCACTACAACTAGCATCGGCGCAAAGTGCTTCTATCAAATGCTGCAGGGAATAAAGTAATCAGAGTTGAGTGCACATGAACAACCCAACAAAGTGGCTGGGAAGCATTTTACTGATAGGATATAATGATGGGAATTTCTTCTCAGATATCAGAGGTACTGAGATGTGCTGTTAGTGTGGCAAATGGCATAACAACTGATGCTAACAGTGCTTTATGTTAGTGTGTTACTATATATACATCTATGTAAAGAGTAATGATGTATGTTTCTATTTCCCTTTTTGTTATATTGACACATATTGGCTAATTAATGAATAAAAATATTTCGTACATGCCTGATGACATTTTTTTCAAATTCCTTCCTTCAAAGTATCTGCCACTTGATTTATAAACTATCAGCCACCAAAAATCTACTTTTGCAAGAGTCCCTTTCGATATTGTTTCCAGCCAAAAATGCACAAGTCCTATTTAAACTTCCAATTTGTACCTCACTCCATTTTAACAAAAGCTTTTAAGATGATGTCATACAGAAAAACTCATCCAAATGTTGACTTTTAAATTAAAATCTATAGCTAACTGGAAATTCATTTTAAAGGTTCTTTAAAGGCTACATAGATGTGTCCACTTTGTGAGGCGTAGGCTGTGGGATAGAGGATCTGTGGGTGGTTTGTGATGGGCTAGTCTGGGTCAAAAGACCAGGCTTTTTAAATTCATTTATTTATTTATTTCTTATTCCAGTCCCGCCCTGGGCAGGACGTATTATCCGTACCTCCCAACTGGCTCTTTTCATTTCACATGCAATCCCAAAATGCTCATCAGTCTTTTCAAAGAACATTTTATGCCTATTCTAATCTTCAGCTCTTCCTATCCTCTCTTTTTGGCTCATGA
>OMLF01039168.1:14104-33936 GCA_900302615.1 Holocentrus rufus | reverse complement strand
GAATTAACTGTTAATCTGAATTATGTAACGTGGAATTAACATATAAAAAAAGCATGTGTGAATCACACTGAAGGCTTTCAGTTCTGCTGTGAATAACACCAAATCATGCTATTTTTATCGTTCAACGTATGTGTGAGCACAACACCCCTGACATTATTTCTTTCACTTTGCTTCACAGTGAGGAAGAATCTGGTGAAATTTCCTTCCACTTTAGAGGTGGATGTGCTCGATGTGACCGAACAGTGTAAGGATGTCAATTTCGTGACTCCACTCACTCTGAGTGAGGTCCTTTCCCAGCCGGATGAATCCTTCCCCACTGTGGCAGAGATACTGGAAGGTCCAGAGTGCCGGCCCATGTTTCAGTGCAGCTGGCTGCCCAAACTTATCAAGGGCCAGCACCTGGTTCTCCACAGGAAAGGCACCACAGCCATGGTCCTGTCCTCCAGCTTGAAGGGCCGGAAGACACAGCAGTACTTCCTGATATCTCAGGAATATGATGGACGGTTACGGAGGAGGCCAAGAGAATTTAGCTCAGTGTACGAACTGCATGTTGCTTCCATGCGGACGCCAGGTCTCAGGGTCAGCGTAACAAGAAACATCGAGGAGGTCACGGAGGAGGGCCTGCCTGCACTCAGTGTGGGGGAACAGCTGGAGGTCGTGCGCTGTGAAATGGTCACGATGGCTTGTGGAGGCAGCAAGGGAGAAAAGCAGACTGTTGAGGCTCTCATATGTCAGCGCCTCCGAGACTTCGATGAGGATGATGATGACGACGAAGGGGAAGTTGAGGAGGATGAGAGGGAGGAACTTGTTCTGCCTTTGTACATGCAGGGCCACTTTGTGGAGAAACTAGCTGATAACAAGAAGTATAAACTCAAGGACTTGGGTAAAGATTTGATGCTGCCACTGGATGTTAAGGTGGTGAGTCGTGATAAAGAACTTGAGACAGATCCTCTGGTTGGGTTCCCATCTCTCAGACTAGAGGGGGCTATGGTAGAGCCCACAATCCAGGCAAGCTTCCCACACAGTCCAGAGCACTGCTTTCAGATCCCAACCCGTTGGCTCTCCATGTCCATCTGTTTTACCAAAGACCCCTTGCCATGGCCCAAAGACCAACCCCCTAAGATTAATATGGACAAAATTACCGAGGTGACAGACACATTTTATTATGAGTTTCGCAAACAGGGTGACTCAGATGATACTCCACCCCCACGGCCTCCAAAAAGAAATCTATCGTCATCTTCGGCGCCTTCCAAGAAAACCACATCAAAGTCTTCCAAAAAAGGCACGTCCAAGACAGCCAATCCAAAAGACGCGCCAGGTAAAAGCCGCGCGGCCAAAGGATCGAGCAACGTAGCTGTAAATAACAAAAAGAGGCCGCCTGCTCCCCCACCTCCGGTAAATATTACTGTCTAAACAATTATTAAGCATCCGTGAAGGATACAGATGTGTGTTTTGTGTCATATTTGATCAATACTTAATCTTTGGTTTTGGTTTTTCTTAGACAACTCCTCTGTGTGATTTCTAGGAAATGACCTCCTGTTGCTAAATATCTCAGCTTATGCAAATATCAGCCTCTTCTATTTTTGCCAAGACAATTGAGAAGGAAGAATGACTCGAATTAGTGATTTTGCCTTCCTGTTGATGTGCAGGCTACTGAAGATTCACCTCCACCAATCAACCCCAGAAAGCCCATGGTGCAAATGACATCAGGCAAGGCTCTTCCCAACACCTATGTTAAAGTTGAGGAGTCCATGAAAAAAGGTAAAGCTCTATGTGTGCACTGTAGCATAGAAAATAATTCAAATTACCTCCTTGAAAATAGTACCAGTGCACCCAGGGGAGTGCATTCAAATGACTGCTTATTCAAGCATTTTATCGGCTAAACATTACCCCTCTTTTCCCACAGTGACGCTTTGTGATGTGCAGGCAGATGTGGACAGCGATCATGATTATGAGTCAGTGGATGAGACTATGGCGGAAATGGTGAAGAGAGCACAAGAGAGTGTCATGTACTACTGAAAATCCCAAACTTCTGCAACAGCAACAGCAGAACATCCAGTGACTGAGGCAAAAGTTGTCTTTAATTTATACTATCTTGAATATTTTTATCATGCCAAATGTGTGACTGGTGTGTTGCATTACAGTCAGATCAAAGGTATATAAACAAAACAGTATAATTACCAGCACAAATCTCTCCTGACTCAGTGGTTTCGTTCCAAAAAAGATGGGATCTGGAATTCATGAGTTAATATTTCAGTTAAAAAACAGCTGATTCTCGTCTGCTCTGTCACTAAAGCTCAAACTAACTCATTAAATAGCAATCCGTAACCTGCTTTATTTTTGTACTAACTGTAATTTATTAAGTGTAGACATTGGGGCTGTATATTTCATTTTGAAATCAAACTAATTTTACAACAGTGTACTGCATGCAAGATGGGGATCTATAGTGGTTCACAATTCCAGTATAAAAGGCGACGTGCTTTCATCTTATGATCAATAAAAAAACTGTTTCCCTAGTTGTAGTGACTCATAAAAACTACGGTTGCACTAGGGATGTATGATTAATGTGTTGTTGGCTAGTGAAGAAGAATGAAAATGTCTTACCACGGACCTCACTGATACTATCTGTTATCAATTCCTGTGGGTTGATTCTCTTTAACACAGTCAGAGCAAAGGGCCAGCAACATAACAGCACCTGGGACTGTTTCGTGCTCATAGGCCTCTCAGCAGTGGAAATGTGAACCAGCACTGGGGTTTGAAGTCACGTCCTCCAGTTGAAGGCTGTTCTTTCTCACCATTGACAAAATGTCACCCCCTTCCTCACTTTATGATGTTGCTGGCCAGACGGTTAAATTGTAGTAGAAAATGTTTAATACTGTAAACTCAATAGTTGCAATGCAAAAATCTATATTTTTTTAAGTATGACTTCAAAAAGACCAATGTTTCAGCAGTTTGAGATGTCTTTACAAGGGTTATGTTCATGCTAGCAGTAGCATCTGTTTGAGAAAATCTACTTATCAATCATTCATTGTCCTTTTAAGGTCATGGGGTGGAGCCTAGCACATTGGTTAGAAGATAAGGAAATGCTGTATTCATTCACTCACTCATTTATGGGTAACTTTGAGTTCACCTGACCTGTGTTTTGAGGAAACGCACATCAACACAGGAAGAATATGCAAACTACACACAAAGGTTCAAACATGAGTCCTCGCTGTGAGGCGACGGTGGTAAAAACGAATACAACAGAACATACTGTGTTTCACTTTGTCGTGGATTTCATTATAGCAATAGCATTTGATTAAAAATAGCAGAATAATGCAATAACATGCTGTGTACCCACTGCATAACAAATTCCTCATTTTTGAAATGACTCATTAAATGACTTTATGATATACCGCAAGTTTCACTTTTCATTTCCCAAAAATGAGCTTAAACTTTTGGAACTTTTGCTGTTAAATTTGTAATCAAATTTCAGAGAATCAAAGAAAGGATGACATGATGAAGAAAAAGGAAGTTCATTTTATTAATCTACTGCTATACTGTAAATGATACACAGAATAGTTCTATATATTTTGTAAAGTATTTTAATTTTCACAAAATGTTACACGAACAAGATAACAAAAATAAATTTTGCAACTGTGATCTAAATCGTTAAAATTACAATATGTTTTACATTGGGGAGAAAAATGTGTAAGAGGGGTTCTGGTATTAACTGCTGATGTCTTCTTTAACAGTAAAACCATCACTAGTCTGTGACAAAATAGCAGAAGCAACAAAATAAACAGGATGTGTGAACATTAAGTGCCACAAAACGTAGACCATAAGTTGCTAAACAAATATCTGCAGTGCCCTTACAGTAAGGGACTCATAATGTCACTTGACCCTGTAGCACGAAAGAGGTCTGACAGGTTGTTTTCTAGATGCTTGCTTTGAAGGAAAGTTTGCTCTTATGACTTATGCCAGCTTGAGCTTAAATGGCTAACCCACTGATGTGTATAAACAGGTGTTGGAGGTATCTAGTCATCATTGTCTGTTGATTTGTAGTGATCTTCGTCAATAGTGGAAAAGATGTGACCTTCGTTGCTCAGGAACTCCACTGCGTCCCTGTCAGGGAACAGAAAGAAAAATTATGCAAATTACTTCTGCAGCACTTTTCTTCTACTACAAACACCATCAAACAAACAAAATAAATAAAATATTTCTTTATCTAGCAGTAAAGAATCTGGCGGTACAATGCATATCATGATGCAGGGGTTATGATTCAATATATTGCGATGCTGTAAGCAAGGCAGCATATTGCAATTCTTTTCAATCTAATTTTATGAAAACTGTCACAGCATAAAGAACACACCACCTTACGTATAAAATCTGAGTAAAAACACCCAACATCATCGCACTACTTTTTGTGCAGTCTGAGTAAAGGGATAAACATTTGGCTATATCAGTAAAAAAAATAAAACTGCTTGCAGGATTCTAAAAGTAAACAAATTAAGAAAATCCGAAATTGTAAACAGTGTAACATAGATTATATTCAGACAGTATATATTGTTAAATCCCGCTTTAAAGGTTCACATTCTGTTGTAGTATGTATGCCAGTTTTAAATTTCTCTAGTAATAAAAGAAAATGCATAGTCATGAACCACTACCAAGAATCTTTGCATATAAACTATTAATCAAAAATCAATAGTGTTCCTGAGAATCGATAGTATCACAAAACATAGTATCGTGATACTCAAGTGTATCGATATTTTCTTACACCCCTAATTTGCAGGTCTAGCTCATTGCACATTCATGCTGTTCTACTACCAATATTACAACAATTAAAGCAGACTGATCAATATAGAGTGTACTGGCTGTGTTATGGACATTTAAGAAATGGGCTTGAGAGTTGATTGTTATATTGACAAATATACTGAAAGATGATTGTTTCAACTGGTTGCTCTGGAAAAAAATGAGTCATGGTTGAAGCGGCGTACTAAATAAAAAGACAGTGAGTGCACCCTCATGACATTTGTGGTCACGGCTCATGCGAGGCAAACACGACGATGTCAGATCCAAATATTACAGCAGAGTGGAGAGGAGGTCTCTTACTTGATGACAGCCAGACTCATGCCGCTGAGTCTCTGCTTTAAGTCTTGAATGCTGATACCCTGAGCATCTGGGCAGCTTCTTATCAGCCTCAGTACCTTAGGAGGAGAATAAGAATACCACATTAACAAAACGTAGATACTGTGTAAGAGTTGATATACGGAACCGCCTTCAGTTTTAGTAATTGGTCTTTGGTTTTGGTGAAACCAGGACGTTTTTTTTAAAGATAATTTTAGGTCATTTCTGACATCTTGGTAGTAACTGTGAACTGAGACAGGAAGGATTAGAGACAGGGGGACGACATGCGGCAAAGTTAAACGCCTCCAGGAAGCCCCACTACTACTTGTTTTATGATGGACAATGATGACAGTTTTCATTTAGCTTAGGTTCTTATCCAAACTGACTTGCAATTAGTAAGCAGGTAGAGGTCCAGTGAGAAATGCTACAACTAATATTTGTATATATTGAATATTTGTAAACAGCATGCCACTTAGTTTTCAACATGGCTGCGGTGAATTGTTGTTCTCAGTTACATTGTTAAGTTATTTTTAGCATACATTTTTAGGCCACCACTGAAATGGGCTCTTTGGGTACAGGTGTGCTTCAGTTATTATTTAGGTCTTTTAACTGGAAAGTACTCATTTTAGCTAGTGACACCCCTAATACACATGTAATACATATTATACACATACATGTAGTTTCACTGTCATTATGTGTTTTACATGAAAATACCTGCCAAAAAACTGAAATGCTTGCAAAGGTTGTGGGTGTAAACTATGTAAAATTATCTTTCTTTTGTTGAAGCACTAGTTCAGTGTTTAGCTCGAGGACGCTTCAACAGAAGTACTGACTCTAATGGAGGAAGAAACCTGTGACCTGAGGTAGCCTCTTGGTGCAAGGTTTTTCTGCCACCCTATAATGCTGGTAAACTTTTTAACAGGGCTAGATGTGTACCACGATAAAATTTCTATCGTGATATATTGCAACACTGTACAGAATTGATTGAAAATTTACACATAGAACTTAAAGTATAGTCTACCTTGGTCATCTTATAAAATATACAACATATGATAATCGATGACAAACTGACTCAAATATTTTATTCAAAATTCCCATTTCCAGTGTATTAAAACAATTAGCACAATGCACTTCCTTGTACTAAAATGTGGATGTCATAACATCATATGAAAATCACATGATGATACATAGATGCAAGCGCTAGAGAAATGAGTGCTGCAATAAATTATATCACAGTTCTTAGCTATATGGATTTTTTTCTGCACAGCTATAATTTCTAAGCCCATTACTTAATCTCACCTGATTCTGATTTGGGCTTAAACCATTGGTAGACATGTCACTGGCGCCCATATAGCTCCCACCCATCGATCCCATGTTCCCCGTGCCAGATCCTGACATGGGCGCGTTAGAGCTCATTCCTCCACCACCACCCATCTGAAAGAGAATAAAAACTAAGCGGTCATGACATGTTGCCTGTTAACAGCACAAAATGACATCCTCAAACAAAAATTGTTTTAAACATGACATTAGAAAATTTGACTACACTCATTTCTGGAGCAAAAAAGTTAACAAAAGCAACATTAACAGTAGGGCATAAACTGAAACCAAGTATCCTCTCCTCAGTTTCAAGTTCCCCTAAAACTGATTAGAGACAGTTGGTGTGTTAAAGATAGACACTGATATATTTTTATAAGCCTGTCTGTATCTTGAGTGACACCACAGAACTTAAATGGACACGCGATGGGGAGGGGAAAAAAACTGTTATGTACATAGCCATCTACCATAATTTGTATTACTCAAGTATCTAGTAAAGAAAAGTGTTAAAAGCAACTAAAGAGGCTATTCTTGATGACACAACTAAAAAACATTTAGTTCCTATTTTTCAGGGGGTTGCTGAAGGGTAAGATGCACTATGATTGCTTGTTGAATGTTTTATAGTTCATGGGTCTATTTAATATTTTGCATGTCATGTTTGGTTTGTTTTAATTTTATTTTGTTTCATATAATAGTTGATTTTTAATGGGGGGGGGTTATTATGCTGTATGTACAATATATGGGCAGTTCAAATGTAAGCATTTGTAGCTTGTGTTTATTTTTAAGTGGATCTCAGGGTGAATAGTCATGGCTGAGGTAACAACTAATGGGGATTCAAATAAACAAACAATGCATGCTTATCTTTGCTCAATAGTGACTGTCAACAGCTGTTCATGAAGACTCACAGTCTAAATAAAAAATGATGAGCTGTCCAAAATGATTATTTTTTTCCACATTTATGCTTGCCAATATACAACATTCCCAACATAATGCAGGGAAACTGTATAGTAGTTCTCACCGTGGTCTGTGGTTTGCTCAGCACCATGTGCGCTTGCACCACCTCCAGCATGTGCGAAGTGATTTCGTTCATATCCTCCAGGGGCCTGACGCTGAACGCCACCACAGACCTATGATTCTGAGACAGGAAGACGCATAAACAAACACACACCCTCAGTAAGACTAACACATGAATTCACAGTGCTGACAACACATCAATTCACAAGAGGAACTGCACGCAGGTTTGCCCTGGGAAACTTCTCTTCAGACTGTAGACGTCCTTCCTGGTACCTTCTTGCATTTCTTTGTTCTGTATTCAATTTAACAGGAACTCTGGTTAAGAACGCAATATCCATTATGACACTTTGGACGACTTACCTTCATCACAAAGTAATATTCAGAATTATGTAACGGCAAAATACAGACTTTAAAGCCTTATGTATAAAACTTCCAAAATTATCTTGGAAGTATGATTGTTGACCTGCAACCAGTAAATTTCAGTTATTTTTTTTCCCTTGTGTGGTGGAAATTCAAGCACTGCAGCACCACCTGACCTTACAATATAAAATGATAACTGATTGACACTGATGCCAGTAGATGACTTTAAACCAGTTTCTCTGTATTTTTAGTTCTATGTTGTTTGATTTCCTTGTCTTCTGTTTCCTTTACAGCTTGATTTCACTGATCATTGTAAAAGCCTATTTTCCTTATGGAAAGTTCAGTTCAGAGTTTTATTTTGATTTACTGCAAAGACAAATAACCCAGCCTATCTATTCCAGCCACGTCTTTCAAACAACTGAATGATGACTGGAATTACTGTGGATCATCTAACAGTTAGCATCCAAACAAAATCAAACTTATCACATCTGCAATGGCTCATCTGTTGGCAGCTACTGCAAATACTGGATATTTCAAAAAGCCACAACAATTCCTATTCTTGGAGAGTTGTCTTTGGGGAAAACAGATGAATTCTGGAAAATAAACTCACCTGAAAGGAGCGCAGGTTTCCAGAGACTTTGACGTAAGTGCCTGGAGGCAAGACAGTGTTGTCCACACTGGGATCCTAAGACAGAACAAAACAAAACCAGTTTTGGCAAGGTGCTTGAACTGTGTAATGACCCAAACATTGATCAACCACAACTTCTGAACAATGAATAATTAGAAACAGTTTTAAGTTTTCACTGGGAACAAGAAAAGGCAGTCAAAGAACGCTTGGTGTGAAGAACTATATGGCATTTAGACACAGCTTTACTGTCAAGTATTTTATTCTGAGAAATGTCACTGGGTTAGTAACAGGGCTATGACCTGAAGTTGATAGTTCCCCCTAACACTGAATAGAGATTGTTGGTGCATTAAAGTTACACACAGATGTATTTTTATCAGCTTGTCAGTATCTTTTGAGTGTTGACACAATGAAAAAAAAGTTAGTTATATAGCCATCTACCATAATTTGTATTACTCAAGAGTCTAGTTAAAAAAAAGAAAGAAAGAAAGTTGGGTAGAGAAGTGGGCTTGCCAGTCTGATTCCTTGGACCGAATGAATGTACCCATGGCTTACGTTTTTTAAGCCACTGGAGCTGCTCAGTGGACAGCAGTGTCAGGCTGTGGTCGTGAAGTGCTCTCAGACGTGTTAATGTGTTCAACTGTGAATTACACTGAATTCACACAAGTCTGAATACAATGAAACTGTGTGAGTGTGAAACAGGCTGTTGCTCAATGAGAGAATCTGTGCTCAGAAAAAAAAAATCTATGATGGCTAAATTTAAATAAATAAATAAAATCGAAATCCAGCAACATTCCAAGTAACCAACAGTAAGGACGACAGGAGCCAAAGCCATAGCATCTCAAATCACCTCTGTATCAACCCACTGCTTCACATCCATTGGAGCACTTGTCATGTCATCAACCTTGTACTGGATGTTTGTCATGGATTTGTCGGTGCTCCTGATAACACCCACAATGGTGACCTAGGACAAAGAACAAAAACTGTTAATCAAGAGTGAGACCAATAATATCATAGGTATAACAGGGCAAAAGTACAAACCCAAGACAGTTATTTTATTTAAATAACAGAAGTTCATATAGTTGTGTGGCAAACCTATCCTCAGTAAGTACTGATATTCTTATCCCACATTTTATGTGTTAAATGTTCTATTCTTTGGTGTAAATTCATCCACTTCAAACAAGAATAACAGGTTATGCATGCACACAACTGATGCTGTTTCACTCTTTTTGCCAGCTGTCTTTTGTTTCACAATGAAAACAATTCATAGTATGTCAAAGTTGCACAGCAAATCTATGTTGGAATGAAACAAAACAACAACAAAAGGAAAAAAAAACAATAACCACTGTGTCCTTGGATCCTTGTGTGCAGCAATAAAAAAATCCTTACAGATGAAGAGATAAAGCAAAGAGAGCTTTGTGGTTATTCTGCTACAATAACAGCTTACCTGGGCAACTTCCACATCTCCCACCCTGAAGGCTTCATCAGCTTGGGTAGCAGACATCAACTGAGACACTGTACATGCAATTATCTGTGTGGCACGCGTTCTCTGTAAAATATGCACACAAGTTCACAACTTCATAAAGGGTTAATGATGTTAGGGTTAATGATAACTTGTCAATAGAGTAGGCAAAAATATTTAATAGGAACACTGAATGCCTCAATAGTGACAATGTTATGTAATGGTATAATTTTTGCTCTATTTCCAGCTGATGATAATAAAGCAGAAAGCCAGGGCCTTCACTACATACCCCCCCCTTCTTTTCCCCTCCTTGGGATAAAGCAGGTGATGCAAAGCCTCCTGGGGACTGATTGTATCCTCCAACCATGCCTGAGTCACTGTAGCCTCCTGAAAAAAGACGATGACACTTAGGTAGAAGGGCAAACTGCTCGGTCTGCTGTCCATTACAAAGCAGCATAATTGCTAAATGGCATTCTGGCAACAATAACACAGAGGCTACTAGCAAACTAGCTAATGCTAGCCACGGTTAGACAACTTCAATAAACCTCCCAGACCACGAAGGCGCACGCTGTATAGGTTAAACTCACCTTGATTCCACATGTTCTTTTGTCGTCTTCTGTAATGGACAATAAGAGCAACGTTTAAGCAGCTATACAGTTTGTAAATAGGCGACAGTGCAACGTTACCCACAAGTCCCTCAACTTCTTTCAAGAGCAGTTCCGCGCGCTGAACTGACAGTGCATGGCGCCTGCGCGGTACAGAAGTCCCGCTAAATCTGCCATCCAATGAGAGCACACGGGCGAGAGCTGAGATTTTGCTGCCTTCATGGGCTGTCGGAAATATTGCAATTCTGAGACGAGTGCGCACAAAACATCAGCCGTGCAACATATGACTGCAGGCATACAAGCGATTGTGCAATTATTTTAAATTTATTGATAACTTAACAATAGCTCCACTGGAGATCCCTTTGAAGCAGAAAATAAAGTGTAGGAATAACTCTCAACATTTTAGCCCACTTACAACTCACGCATATTTAATTTAATAAATTATTTATTAAATGTATTTTTTATTTTATCAGCCAGTCACCATCTGTATGACTATGGATAGTTTTTGCGCATGTGTCATGGAGAGGGGGGTTGTCCGTAATCTGATGTCTGAAATCTGATTCCACAAACAAGCAACAAACAAACAAACAGAAACGACCGGGCCTAAATGAAATGTAACTCTAACAAGACATAATTTAATTGTTGTCCTGTCCGCTTATCTTTTAATTCAGCATCGTCGAAATGCACATGAAAATTCGAATATGTAGGTGTATACTAGTCTACATATCAAGTTTCCACTTATCTGTTTGAAAATGTAGGCAGCATAATAAATACAACAAAGGAGTCTGCCCGTCCCATTTCCAGTTAGGCAATGCGTCACTGGGTAATCATGTAGAATATAGATGTGTTCCAGGGCCGTATCTTATCTTTTCTTTATTGACTAGTCTACTAAACTTGGACATAACGCGTAACGGGTAGCTGTCGGATCCTGCTTCCCCACAGAGCCCGACATGCCTGAGAAGAGGAGCCTTCTGCTATTGACGTGTCTGCTTCTCAAATGTGGAGAAGTCTTTGCGCTGTCTGGTAAGTAGTGTAAAAATGAAAATGTTTGTTAAGACTACCTGCCCCCTACAATATATATAGGCTACTTAAGTTGCCTGTAGTTTTTGCCTGAGAACTGTAAGTTAATGCACAATTACGCATTTGTACAGGGAACTTTTGGCACATCACAGATCTGCACTGGGACAGCACTTATAATTTCACCAAGAAACCCGAACTTGTGTGTGCGTCCAGTGGACAACGACCTGCACCCAACGCAGGGGAATTTGGGGACTATGTTTGTGACTCGCCATGGAACCTTATCAACTCCTCTGTGTATGCCATGAAGGAAATTCTGCCAAATCCGGATTTCATCGTCTGGACAGGGTAGCCCTATATCAGTATTCTTTTGGTTCATGGTAATGACTAAGTGGCTACCATGATACAACAGCCAGACATACTTTTTACTTGGTGGTACAAAGTAAAAAGTATGCCTGGCTGTTCTGTTGTATCACGTTCTTCTGAATTATCACAAAGTAAAAAATATGTCTGTGCTGTTGTAACTTGTGTAAGACAAACTCATGTATAACTTCATAACTTAAGTTTTCATGAGGTATCTCAACTGCAGTGGTCCTGACTTTCTACAGAGCTAATGTTTGACCAACCTGCCCTGTGCATTTCAGAGATGACACCCCACACGTGCCAAATGAGCATCTGGGAGAAATGGAAGTGCTAAGCATTATCAGCAACCTCACCTACATCATAAATCAGGTCTTTCCAAGTATGTGTGGACTCATAAGTTTGTGAGGGAGAAAATTTGAGATAAAAATATTTTGTCTTCATATTGATATACTCTCATCGATTATAAAAGCTCTTTATCATCACCTTTCAGGCACTAAAGTGTACTCTGCTTTGGGCAACCATGACTACCACCCCAAGAGCCAGCTTCCTGCAACCCAGAATTACATCTACACCCAGACAGCAGAAATGTGGCAGAAGTGGTTGGAACCAGAGTCCAGAGAAACATTTAAAAAAGGTATCAACGGTTTTGTTTGATTCCAGGAGATTTGTCTGCTTTGATATTTGTTAGGGCAGAAGGTTAGTCTGATGTTTAAAGATACATTCCTACAACTTAGAAACTAAAGGGTCATCAGGCATTGGCAGTGAATCCCTCCTGCACTTAAGTGTCATTTGAAAACGTCATACATTTTCTTCAGTGTTATTTACTTTCTAGGTGGATATTACACTGAAAAGCTGCTGAAACGAACAGGTTTCAGGGTGCTGGTCCTCAACACAAACCTCTACTATGACCAGAACAACCAGACCAAGAACACAGAAGATCCCGCGGTCCAGTTTAGCTGGGCGGATCAGGTCCTTACAGAGGCTGCCAACAACAAGGAGAAGGTCAAGCATCTCGATTTGCTCTGTCTTGCAAGATTTCATTAAACTACTCCGTTCAGTGCAGCTCAAACTCCTGTAAACTAAAGACAGCAATAATTTACTGTGGGAATTTCTCTTGAATATGTCCTCTGTCTGTGGTCTTTTCTAACTCAGCGCTGACTTGTCTATCAGGTGTATATCATTGGCCACGTTCCTCCAGGTTTCTTTGAGAAGAAGAGAAGTAAGCCGTGGTTCAGACCCGAGTTCAACAAGCAATACCTGGATCTAATTCAGAAGCACCATTCGGTCATAATGGGACAGTTTTTTGGCCATCATCACACTGACAGCTTTCGCATGTTCTACAAGTCAAAAGGTACAATCAGACTATTGTAATAATAATTTTGCTCCTCTTACATCATTTGGCATTGATCAATAATTTTTTATCCAGTTTTCTTTGCCTTTAACATATTTACAATTCAGATTCATAACTGTGACACATTTTTCAACTTCTGTATCTGTCTAGATGTTCCTGTTTCATGACCCTGTGTCATTCTGAAAGTGATAATACTAGTTAACTGGGATTTCCCTTCTGTTTCTACAGACTCTCCTATCAGTACAATGTTCCTCAGCCCAGGTGTCACACCATGGAAGACCACGCTGCCTGGGGTCGTGGACGGAGCCAACAACCCTGGGATTCGTGTCTTTGAATATGACACCCAAACACTCCTGGTCAAAGTAAGACAAAGAAATCGGAACACCTCTTTAAATGTTTTCAATATTTAACTGAGGGCCATTCATAAGTGCAGCCTTTTTATTAGAGAAATTGTGCAAAATTATATAAAATGTACAACTTACATCAAATTTCATGTACTTATTTCAACACACCAGGACATTGTGACCTACTACCTAAACCTGACTGGTGCCAATATAGCCCAGGCACACTGGGAGGAGGAGTACCGCCTCACCAAGAGCTTCGGTGTACCAGACGCCTCCCCGGCCTCCATGCACAAGGTCCTGCAGCGCATCGCTACCGACCCTGGCTACCTACAGAAATACTATGAGTTCAACTCTGTCAGCTATGACCTGACAGAGTGCAACAGTGACTGCCGTATTGACCATGTGTGTGCTGCAAGAGAGGTAGACTTTGGAGGATATGAAGCCTGTCTGACTGAAAAAGATGGTGCAGTCTCCATTCATGGTGGCTTGCTGCTAGTCCTCTCTGTGGCGCTGAGCCTGGTCTTGGGCAGTCGGTAATGATCACAGGTAATCACAGGAATTGAAAACACCTCACTGAACCTTTGAACTGTCAGTGAGTCAATGGCCTGATGAGCTAAAATTCAGCTTTGAATATTTTAAGCAGTGCCTTTGTAAATGTTTCTTTTTTGCAGAAATGTTTCAAAATTACAATATTTAAACCACTGGCTGTGAACTTTTTGGTGTGGCTTCTTTACCTCAGTTTCATTGGTACTGAATGGGCAATTGTTTTTCAGTCAAGTACGCCAAGCAGCTCAACTGGCTAAGGTTCATATCAACATGTAACCAAGACGATCTGAGTTCAAATCCAGCCTATGTCAGCCCCCCAACCCCAAGCTTTCCTTTGTGCATCGTGTCCATGCAATAAAGGGAAAAAAAGCCAAATAATTACCTTTAAATAGGAATATCATTTTTCATTGTGCTTATTTTAATAAATGATGCCATACATTAATAGGATGCATCAGTGCACCTTGAACACCAATATTACGACAATAAACGGGCCTGTTAACAATATGAATTGCACTTGCTCATGCTGATATTACTTGGAACGATGATAAATTCTGCCAATCAAGAGAGATAAAGGGGCATTATCAGCTCTCTAAGATGTTTCCCGTAATCCCATATCGTTATATACTGCCATTACACTTAGGGGAACTCAAGTGTCACTGCAGCAGATGTAGTAGGCTCAGAGTCCAGTATAGGTAATTTTTTAATACAACACATCAAACAGTGACGTTGCAGTCTTGTGGCTGCACCCAGTTTGTACTCTGTGATCATCACAGTGCAGTAATTGGTTGAGGAGTCACATGACAAGGACTTGTTTGGTTGAGGTGAAAGGCTGCATGGCTGAGTCCAGAGCTTTGCTGTAGTCTTGGAGGCCCACCTCGGTGCAGACAGGAGCTGTCAACTTTCCCTGATGGGTAAGGGAGCACAGTTCATCCAGCATGGCTCTGAAGGCCCTTTCATCTGGGGAGAAATTTGGTTTAATGACTGTAAGGCCTCTTAATGGATCTTTCGTCTTAATTACACCATGTAATGATTATTTAGACTTACCATGTGAGTGATCTCTCTTCCACTGTGTCACCCAAAAGCCCCGCAGCTTCACATCCTTGAAAATAAGAGCGCTCTGGAGAAAACAAGGCCAGCTGAGTTAGTGCACAGCGCAGCAACAAAGAACTGGGCTGATAAATTACCTTGTGAAAAACTGTCTTTGGGAAATACAAAGTCAGATCTAGAAGACTGGGAAGGTTTCGTCTTACCACAGGGACAGTAACTGGCTGTTTGGCCATCCCTCCATATGTTACCATGGTTCCTCCAACCCTGAAAACAATGAGAAATATGTCAGTTTTTATTCAGCTTTCTCTTCACCGTTAGAATATAAACAGAGAATATTAAATGTCCTGACTGTAGGTGACGGAGAAGTTCTGTTGCACTCTTGCCTCCGACTCCATTCAATGCCAGTTTAGGCCTTGGACAGGTCTTAAAAAAAGAAAAAAATGACATGATGGCACTAAGTTTTTTCATCTACTAGCAAAACTACATGAGAGAATCTCTAAAATTCTGCTTGGACCCACACACCTTGAACAATTCCTTCATCTCAGGCCGCCTCAGTGTCTCCTCTTTGATCACATGACTGGCCCCTATAGCCTTCAGCCTATCACTGAGCTGTGTGAACTCTGGCCTGTGAATAGGAAGACAGAGCAGGGAAGTTCATTACAGTCATAAATTCTGACACACAAAGTCTCTTTCTGTCACCCTTGGACAAAAAGAGAGTTTGTTAGCCTTCAGGGAGTGGCTGATAACCTCAGCTAATGATTAGGACTGAAAACCTCCAAAATCTCCATAAAAGACCGTCTGTCTGAGAGGGGCAGAGTCATAACCCGTCACTAATTTACAGACATTTGCTACAAAACACAGTGCTTTTAAAGAGTTTGTCTGGTGTGACTGAGTTCACCTGTCTCGCACTATGTTGATGGTGTTGATTCCCTTTGCAGCAGCAATCTGTATTACAGCCTGGCCGACTCCACTGTTGGCTGCATTCTGGATCACCGAATCCCCTGAAAGGACAGAAGGTAGAGGCAAACTGTTGCATGATGTCCGTGGTTTCTTCGCATAAGATTTTATAAGAAGGACTACTGCATACTTAAAGCTCCATTTGCATTTTTTATCAAGCAGCTTGCCTGTTGAAATGTTGGTAAATAAAAAATGCTAATGGGAATTTGACTGTAGGGCCTCAATCAATCAGTCAATATCACAATACTAAGTTTTTTTCGATTGCTAAGACGCATTGGTCAAAACTGAAGCGACATGTTCAAAACTCTTAACACAGTTTGCATTTCCATCATGCAGCTCAGCTCAACAGTTAATCTCACGCCCAAAAGTGTGTCTCACCAACAAAACACTTCATACTTGTCTCAAAAGAAGCTTATTCAACAAAACACTAGCACATTGTCTCACTTTGGAAACACACACAGTCACTCTTAACAAACAGAACAACAAAATACTAACAACAAAGAACATTACATCAAATACATCCTACATTTCAAGTTTGAATGATTTTTGTCAGGTAAATCATCTTTTGCACTTTAATGGTTCTAAATTATTGTACGGTATATGCTGTAATATACTGCAACAGCACTGAATCAGGAATGCAGAGATTTACTGTATTCAAGAACATTTGTTCTTTTGCATAAGTACTTCAGAACCATACAAAAAATAAAGATTACGTAAACAGAATAATGCAGAATCTCAGAAATCCAGGGGTAGAATACAAATTACAGTAAAAGATAAAACTAAAAAAACAACACATGCATACTGTAATCCATACTTGCACAGGAAAAAGAATCAGAAGCCACTCCTTTTGTATATGCTTTCTAATGAGGCCAAACACAGATCACCTGAATCAGTTTTCAGCTGAAAACTACCATCAGCTGTTTGGAATTGCATCTTCCTTTTATTTATTTTTATTGTCAATATTTTGATATAATTTTCAATAGATTTCAATGTGGCTGCAGCAGAAATTCCCCATGTTTTTTCCCCTATCCTTCTGTTTTGACTGTGTTTTTAACTGTTTTGAACAAAGTGTGTTAGCTTTTGAAAAATGTGCTGTTAAAGCATAGTGTTTTGCAGGTGTGAACTAGTGAATGAGAAAAATGCAATTCGTCTGAAAGCAATGAAAAGGGAGACACAGTTTAGCCCACATGCATTTCTGTTTTTCAGACTGTGTTAAGAGTTTTGAACATGTCACTTCAGTTGCGGCCAATGTGTCTTAGCAATTGAAAAAAAGTGCAAAGCTTAGTGTTTTGCAGGTGTGAACTAGTGAATGAGAAAAGACTTCATCCATTTCGGTGAATGTGGTCACTAAATGCACTTCGTCTGAAAGCAATGAAAAGTGCAGACACAGTTTAGCTTACATGCATTTCTGTTTTGCAGACTGTGTTAAGAGTTTTGAACATGTCGCTTCAGTTTCGACCAATGCATCTTAGCAATCGAAAAAAACTGCAACAAGGATTTTCTTTAATATCTCTCTCTATATATATATCACAATAGGACTTATGAATGCAAAATTACTTTAAATGATCAAGATAGATAGACAGATGGATTAAAAAATGGGATTCCTGACGCAGGTAGGAGTAAAAGAAAGAGGAAATGAATGAAGACAAGGACAAAAGGTGGCACTCAAACAATAATAGAAAAGGTCACCTGATGTTTTGATCATTTCCTGGACATTTTATTTTCATCTACAAGCAACAAACATGGCAACGCGCTTCGGAATGAAGCCTTCATTAAATCTTGCTTTCAAAGCATGCTGGCAAATCCTGCTTTGCCCAAGCATGTTTGTTGATTGTGTACCACTTTCCATTTTATCTTGCGGAAACAACACACATAGGTAGGTGTCTGGAGTCCTGTGCAAGGAAGTGATGTGGATTCAGCCAATTAGTGTTAATTAAGAAGTAGCACATTATCTTCCCCTGTATGTGGTGAGTGGCTACCTGGTTTGAGGTCCTCAAAATCAGAGAGCATCCTGAAGGCAGTGCAGGGGTTCACCCCCAGTGTAGCAGCAGCCAACACAGGAATGTTATTGGGCAGTGAGATGACATCATCCTCAGCCAGCACTGCTGCTGTCCTCCATGTTCCTGCTCACACCGAGGCAGAGTTCATGTCAAATCTCACTTGAGGAGACACAATAATGAGACTGCAGAGTCTTTCCTATCATTTTAGAAATAATTCACCTAGCCCAGCATCTCTTGGGATAACCCAGTCTCCTGTTTTGAGGGACATCACCTGGCTACCCACCTCCACGACCTGGGCCACACCCTCGTTGCCCCCGACAGCTGGAAGGTCAGGGAGGATGGAATAGGTACCTAGAAAACAATAGTGGATACACAATGGATCTTTACAATGTTCTAAAAAAAATGAAAACTATGATACTGTGTGCTGCTATTGGTCAGTTAATATTCTGACATTTACTGATCTGGAAACTGTTATCAGAAAAGTTTCCATTAGGTTAAATAGCAAGGTGCTACTGTAATAAATCAACCATTGCGCTACTTATTTTCCTTGACTCCTTATTTTCTTATGAGGATTTTCTTGTAGTAAGGTGAAAGTAGCAGGTACCTGCTACATTACACTAAGAAATATAAAGGCAGTATTAGGATAGGGGTCTTACAAAATCAGAAATGTTGACTCATTTTGACAACAAAATAGATTAATTAGATTAGACTAAATGTTAATATAGAAATTGCAACTTAAATTCAAGAGCAATTAAGCCCTTACACATAAAACTGAAGACATTTTATGTGACTTTTCAAGGACCTACAGATACCCTGCTTTTCTTTAATTAGCCTACTGTTGTATTGGAGTGGTTGTATTTGGTGAATGGGTTAATTGGTGTGTGATTTATTTATTTTTTATTTTACATGGACGTTTTTAACTAACTAAACAATTTCTATAATATGTTAACTACCTTGAATCATGTTGATATCTGACGGGTTGATTGGGGCTGCCAGCATTTTAACAAGCACATCCTTTGCCCCTATTGAGGGAAGGTCCACGTCCTCCAACCTGGCAACCAGCAAGCTCATGTCATCATAAAGCTTAAATAAAAACGCTTTTTACATTGTTAAACAGCTTCTAGGTGTCTTACACATTGGCTTTTGTTTTACTATGGATTTTCCAGGTAGCATGCTCGCATTAGCGTGCTAGGAGCCCAGATTGGAGCCACAAATTTGCTCCCACAGAGTTAAAACAATGCAAAGCGCACATTTAGCCTTACTGAACGACTTGGGAGGGCTCTCCGTGGTTTCTGTACAGAAGTGCCGAGCATCTGTTTGCTGAGAGCCGAGCTGAATGACTAAAGTGAGTAACATTAGTTCTGTTATGCGACAGCTTCAGCAGAGCGGCGGAGAAACTCCTGCAGGTTGTCTGACTTTTTAAACAGCTCGGGTGGAGAAGCAGCCTCATTGCGAGTGAGAACATGATTTCACAATTATATTATAGCTGCGAGAATCAACACAACTCAGTGTTTGAAGTGTGACTTTCCGCCTGCCATAGATCTTCAAGGTGCACAGGCGGCGGCCATGTTGGAGTTTCACAGGGGAAACGTAAACAAAGAACAGCGCCCCTGGTGGATAAGCATAAAAATTCAATGCCATTACTCAGTGGTTCCCAAAGTGATCAGACGATCCAGGGGATGGCAATAAATAAATAAATAAATAAATAAAATAAACTATAA
>OMLF01039166.1:13044-24777 GCA_900302615.1 Holocentrus rufus | reverse complement strand
GGCCGTCCTGGGATCACTCCTGACATACAAGAACACACAGATGCTCTTGTGTTCCGTGATGTCACCTAAGAGCCGAACCAATTAGGATGACACTCAACCTTTTAATCTACACCTCCCCTTCCAAAAAAATGTGGGAAAGTACAAGAATTACTTTCCAACATGTCACAAAATTGTATAATATCATGCATATCATGAATTGTACTTTGTGCTATTATTATATGCAAGCACAGATATGCCTGTAGGTGCATTCTCATGAAAGGTAGGACTTCATTCGTCAAATTATAAAAATTCATGTTAAAGGTAAGAATTCAGCCTCTATGTGAGTATTGAAAATCTTTTGTTTGTTTTTGGAAATCAGTGTTTAAATGACTTTAGCCCTTTACATCTAAAAGGAGGTTGACCCTCTTAAAGGGCAGTTCCACCAAAATAGCACAACAAAGGGAAAAGCAGTTCTATGAAATCACCAAAATGAATTGCCTGAGAAGACTGAAAGAAAATCAGTATTGGTTTAATTTCTCCACTTTAAAAATATTAATGGGCTCCCAGTAAAATCATTTGATGTCATTTCTCCTGTATTCCTAATGTTAATGTTAGTAACAGTTAGAGTATTTAGACTTAAAGTGCACTCAGAAGAAAAGTGAACAGATTTAGCATAATGGTACTTAAACCTTCAGGCATAGTATAAAATAATTTGAATTTTGTAATCTTAGTTGGCTTTATGTAGCGAAGATAAGTCAAACTTCACTCATAGAGACACATTAAGTGGACCAGTTGCTAGGCAAACTCCAGAACCTTATCTTCATCCACTCTGTTCATGCAGACAAGTCATTTATATATATTAACCTTGGTGATTATGAGCATTACATCAAAGTGAATACGTCTCTGGTGACTGAGGCGACAATGAGGTTTCTTGCTGGTGGTCTGAGGCACGTGTGAATCTCACGCTCTGGCCTGCCTTCTCGTGCCCCCTCACACCTGTCCTGTGCCCTCTGCCCCTCTCACTCCATCTTGGCGGGTCTCTCATTCAGTTGGGGTTGTGTGAGGGGGGTCTGCACTGACATCCTTAGCATGTGTCAGTTGTTACTGCGACAGTCTCAGAATAGATGCTTAACTGAAACTTAAATATATATACATACATACATACAGTATATATGTGTGTGTGTGTGTGTGTGTGTGTGTGTGTGTGTGTGTGTGCGTGTGTGTGTGTGTCCATGCACACACAGGTTCATACACCCATGTGACTGGAGGGACCACCCTGTTCCAGAGGTTAAACAGAAATCCTGAACCTGAGCTGTTTTACAAGTGACCGGGGTTCACAGTCCTTCACTTTGCATTATATGGAATGTTTTCTCATGTTAAAACTTAACAGTCCGCAGAAGTTTGCATGTTTGAAACAACAAGCATATCAGAATGCTTTCGAGTTCTGTGGTGTTTGCATTCTTGTTCTTTTTAAGAGGAAGTCCTGCTTTGGCATCCACCTGCACGGACCATGTGAGTTCAGAGTTGGGAAGACCGCCGCCTCTTTAGTATCCTTCTCGTGACCTTTTGGTGTTCAATGGACTTTGTTGGATTAAGAACAAAATTTTGATGTAGGCCTAACATCAAGGTTTAATTTAGCTATCCATTCAGTGTACCATCAAAACCATTTGATGAGTGAGAAAAGCACAGTGGTGTTCCTTCTATCCATGTTCAGGACTTTGTTTCCTCTTTTCTCTCACATTGAAAGATTCCAGAAAACTAAACTTCTGTCCAATTATATATTTGCCAAGCCTGGTCCTCTGGAACACCTGTAGCCCGTACAGAAAGATTCTTATCTTCCACTTGGAGTGTTGACAGTTTAAATTATGAATTTAGGGGTCAAACCTTTTAGACTGTAGGTGTACTTTTGAAACCTACCACTCCACACTTCCATTTTTCACCTACTTTGTACACAAAGTACCCAAAGTCCCATCTGTTGGATTATGGCTGGTGTCACGATCTAACTCGCTCTATCTTTGTCCGCCTGTCCGAGCTGTCAGTGTGTCCATATGCACCCCATTGAAATGACCATCTCAAATGCCTGATGATGAGTGTACCAGGACCCGGTACAAGAGGTGGGACCATCAAGGACAGCCAGGAGGACCCTAAAATGTCCCAGAGAATTCCAGGCCCCGACCATTAAAATAGAATGGGGCCCGGAAAAAAAATTCCCTTTGAAAGGCGACCCGTGGGGTTCGGTTTTCAAAACAAGAGCGGGGTGCTCTCGTGGGATTAGCTGGTGTTGCCCGGCAGAGGTGACTATAGTGGACTACTTAACGTGTGACGAATGACAGTCCAATCTGGTTTCATTGGAGCAGCCGTCCGGGAGCAGCGCCTGGCCTGTGGTCCTTCACAAGTGCAAACATGCCGGCCTCACGCAAATAGTGAAACAGACCAGTGTCACCACAGGCCACAGAGCCGTATATCAAAAATGGCTTTACACACTCAGAATAGTCATGGACATATGAACACACAAACACTTCTGTATCTGATAGTGTGTCACTGATAAATCATGTTGGTGGACAGGACAAGAAGAGAGAGACAGATAAGGCAGAGAAATACAGGAAAACTTGCAAAATAAAGGTGAGGTCATTGAGTTGCTTTCACTGAGGCATGCTGGGAGAGCAAGATGGACAGATGTTTCCTGAGTGTCGTAGCTCTGCAGGGGGAATGACAGGCTGGAATGAGACTGGCGGATGAGTAATGAGCCCAAAGCTAAAGGATATGGCACAAGTTTGACCCCCCTCCACCTTCTTCTTCCATCAATACACACAAGCTTCTATAAACGTGCACAAGTGTTTGGCAAACGTGCTGAAAAACCCACTAAAAGGCTTGTATTGTTGTTTATGTTGATGACCGCTATCATGATGCTATGGTTGCTGTAACTCGCTACACATTAAGATAAGCCGTCACACATCTTAGCTTCCTTTGCTAGCAGTTTTCACCATGTGCTAAAGGTGGTCAAGGGGAAATTGTTTGCTGACAAAATTAATATTCCCACTTGAATATGAACCACTGAATTAATTACAGTGCAACATTTCTCTTTGGTTTGATAGTTTGTCCATACAACAGGGGTACAACGTGAGGAAGATACATTAAATAGATGTCTGCTGTCTGAAACGGGGAAAGATGAGACCACCAAGACCTGCAGGGGTCCTGACAGCAAAGTAACTTTATCTCACTCTCACTTGCTGTTTTATTTTCTCTCCATCCATCCACTGTTCATATACATGCATGAACTCTGGATTTATAGCTCTGCTATTATATTGTACATATAATTGCATTAACACAGAGGGTGTTGATGTAAGACAAAAGAAATCTGAAAGGCATTTCTGTGATGCAGAGGGCCAAAAATACACTATGCTCCAAACAGATTGATTTCTTCAGCTATGCTGCAGTTTTAGTTATACACCTTTTGAAAAATTAAAAGTCTTCTTACTATTTGACTTGATCTTTCCTTTAATCCCATTTTATATTCCAATAAAATTACTGTAATTATTTTGTAACATACACAAATTGGCCATTTTATTATGTACAACTCCCTGTTCATGCAAAAAGCTCCCGCCTCCAGACAGTGAGTTAAGTGACTGTGACTCAGTAAACAGTATAAAGTATGCAGACAGGGTCGAGAGGTAGAGTTACTGTTTGATTAAACATTCAGAATGGCAACATGTGCGATTTAATTATGGGATTTTGAACACGGAACGACTGCTGCTGCCAGTTCTTGCACCTCTGAAGTGTCGAGGGTTTGCATCGAGTCAAAAACGAGAGCAAAAACAAAGATGTGCCACAGGTATGCAAATGACTTCTTAGCACATGAGTGGTGTGCAGAAGAGCATAACAGAGCAAACTCATTGACCTCACAGCTAACTGGCTACAGAAGCGAAAGATCATATCTGGTTGTACTCCTGTATGTCAGCCAAGATCAAGAAGATGAAGCTTAGGCTTGAGCTCATTAAATTGGATACCTGAAGCACAGGAAAACTTTGCCCTGTTCCAACAAATTTTGTTTTCCATTGAAATTTGTTGATGGCAGAGTTAGAATTTGGCATAACAACATGAATACATCCATTCATTCTGCCTGGTGTCAACACTACAGACTGGAGTGGTGACAGTGATATATTGGCTCTAGGAATGTTTTCTCTGCACACATTGGCCTCTTTGTACTTTGTACATTGTTACTGGTCAGGTGCATCTCTTTATGGCCACCATCCACCCTTCAAATGACATCCAACAAGATATTGCACCATGTTACAAAGCATGCATCATCTCAAGATGGTTGCAGTGACATGAAAGGAAGTTCAGCGCAGTCCACTGAAAAATCTGCCGCAAACGAGTGGCATTATTCCATCAGCGTGGACTTTAATCCATGCTGCTGGTTGAATCCATGCCTCAAATCTATATCATGTGTTTCTAATAAAGTGGCCACTTACTGTACTCTTTATGCTCTATTTCTACCTTGTCCGAAACAGTCTTACATCGCATGACAGACGTGATAGAATGCAAACTAAAAATAAAGGGCTGAAATCAAACGGTGCTGCATTTGGAAATAGTAAATACCTACCTAGACCACAAACTGTAGGATTTTAGGAGTCATCATAGCATTGAGGTGACACACCAGCGTTATTAATGGTTCAGTAGCACCAGGCTTAGCGAGGCGCGTCATACGATAGGCACTAATGGTGTTAGGCCGATGATGGTTACAGTAGGGGTGAGGTCATTGGCTGGCTCCTGCAGGGCTGAGATACCCCGTCTGTGCATCTCAGAAGAATCATAGCTGGAAATAATATATGGCATGAGAAAATGTATATACACAACATTAACCAATGCAGGAAAGAATGCACTCAGCAAATATAAAATGACACCTCCATGATGGCTGCCTCTCTACCCTTGTCTATACTGCAACAATACACACAGATGTGCATATGTTTAACAATTGACCAATGTCTATGAACTAGCCTTCCCATTATTATTTTCTTACAAATTTACTATGGCGCAATCAAATAAAAAAAATGCATTGTTAGTACATTGTTGTTTTAGGCTTGAGGTGACATGACCAACCAACCTTGCTCAACAAAAACAAGGTCATAAATAAAGCACACAACAACAATTCTCCACTGCGAGGCTCCGGGTGGTGATAGACAGACATGAAGGGACTATTTCTGGAGGGATTGGCGACAGTGTGTGTATTTTTTGTGGTGTGAAGAGGGAGGGTGGAGAAGGCATTTTACCAGGATATGATAGGACATGCTAGGCAGTAAAATGGGAGCTACATGTCTGCGAACATATAGTGCCGTTGTCTCCTGTCTGTCTGTGTGTTTGTCTGCGACCTATGTCTGTCCCGCCATGCACATTCCCAGCCCAAGAGCAGTCTCACATCGTTGCATTGCCATTTTTTATGTATCACTCCCTCACCCCCCCCAAAACATATATTCTGTCTCTTCTCTTGACCTACAAACCATGTCACCTAATACTTTTTCAGTATTACCCTCTCTTCTTCTCCATTGGTGTCCTTCAAGCTGGCATCACATGTTATCTGTATGTTACTAGATGTTCCATCTAAATACAGTCTGTTTTTCCATGACTGCCTCATATAAATCTAAGTGTCAGTGTCTCTCAGCATGTCAGTGGAGTCGATGCTCCTCAAAATACATGGGACATTATTGATGTGTCTGTGTGCAGTATGTCATGCAAGCACTGCTGCAGCTGAATGGTACACGATAAACAATCACATATATTGAGTTATGCATGATGTTTTGGCCTTGCGTGTATATCTCCACTACTGCATTACAATCAGCAGAAGTGGAGAAGTGCAGTGCAATTAACAAGCGGCGTTGATGAATGCTCAAACCAGAGCAGCAAAACCACATGGCTCTGGGTCATGGGTCAATGAGGACTGTAAAATCTACTGTAAATCTGATTTACACTGATGAATTAAAGGCAGCAGAAAAGCAACATGTCTATGCCTGCTGCTACCTCTGCTGCACTTCAGTTGATGGATTGACACCATGCAGGTGTCACATAGGCAGTCACCTCAGCAGCAATGCCAAGTCCCTCGACCTGGCTCTCTCTCTCTACTTTTCATCTAATAGACGCAGTGGTGCAGAGTGAAGCTGCTGACCACAACATCAGATAAAAATGCAATCCATTTTTTAGTTTAACAAATGAAAAATGCTGAAACACAAAATCATTTAGTGTCAGGAGATTCAGTCAAACAGATTAAAAGGACACAGAAGCTCCTAGGGAAATCACGCTTTGGCCTGTCAGATCCATTGCCACCCCCTTTTTCCACCCCAAAAGGTGGTGGTAGTGTGGGAGGTGGGGCAACAACTGGAGGAAAACTGAGGAAAAAGAGAGAAACGCAGACAGGGCAGGAGAGTCTATAACATGTATTCACAACAAACTTATATCCTTTCCTTTTTCAGGGGAGTGTAAGACATTTTTTTTCCCATACAAATAAGTATGAATTCAGTCCCCCAGCTAGGACGGATGGATGAATGGATGGTAGTTGTAGTTGTAAAGAAGTTAGTGATCGGCCGGGCCTAAGCATTCCTGTATTTCCCCAAATTTAGGCTGTAGCTGCTTTAATGTAACTCAAAGAAATCCTCCAAAAGCACTACAGCCAACACTTTGCCACCCACAATGCTGTAGTTACTCATGTGTAAATATCTCTGTTTCAGCATTGACAGGGCAGTAGCCAAAGCTTGGCTCATTAAACTGTGTTTCTTATGCAAGTCACAGTCTCCCTCGACGCACTGGGCCTGTGATTTGCTTCAGTTGGTGAATTCTGCAGGCCAGCTGCATTGGTAGTGCTGCTCTAGGCTTTGGCAGCGTCTCCTCTTCTGCAAACGGTTGGAACAACCAGTACATTCAAAAACACAGTTTAGTCGTCACCAATAACATAGCCAGGTGGACTGAAATGAGTATGACTGCATAGTTCCTCTTGGCAGTACACTAAACAACCAAAATCAAAAAGAAGACTGTATAAATGTCATTATTGTACTGTCTTTGTCTATATGCAGGCACCTAGTAAAGACAAGGTTATTGCTTGTGTTGTCAGGAGAGAAATGTGTCCGGAGAGCGAAATCAGTTTTTCTGTGGAGAATTACAAAACACAAGTCATCTACTTAAAGAAACTGAGACATCAGGCCTGAATGCTTTGTGTCATAACTGTTGTGCTGAGGATGCCTCAACTTCAACTTCAATTTGTACATATATTTATCATGTCAATCACACTTGCACATTTTTGGAGGAAAAGAGTGTCAAAGCTGTGCTATTGGTTGTGCTTACAAAAATGTGAACACGCTGAAGTTGTAAAGCTGCAGCTGAAAGTAAGTCAGTGAATGATCCTTTGATTTGAACGTATTCTAAATGTGTTTTTATACTTGTCACAGTTACAGTAAACCAACTAAAAGCCTGAAGGATGGTGCTTTCGTTTGCTAGAAAGCACCACCAATGGCAGGATTATGTTTAAACAGCTAATCTGTGACATAGACAGTATTAGAGATCCAGTTTTCTCTTGCAGAACAATCATCTAGTGCAAAACATACAATGCAGTGATCTATTTCATATTTTGCTGTGTACTAAAGGATTATAAAATACTGAGTTTAGCTCAGCTTTTCAGAATTTTACATGAGGATATTGCCAATAATTCCTCAAAAACAGAAACATTCCTGCCCCTCAAATTCTCTCGTCTGTCACCTTCATCTACAGAGATTCAGCGCTTTGATCACTTTTGTTGCTTTGTGTTGCACCATCTGGACATGCAGATAGGGGGGATGAGGGAGACACAGCTGCTACCAAAAGAAAATAAGCAATTGGTTTTGAATTAACACAAGGGAGCAACTGTATTGACTTCAACCTTAACTTCAACCTTGACTTGACTTGACTTCAACCTTATTGTTGATGCAGTTATTCATAGCTATAAATCTTTTCTATGCCATATTTGAGTTACATACCATCAATTTATATCTTCATATAGGCCTAATAGATTCCCCCAAATTGCTTTTCCACAATCCTTTTTTTCTTCAGATGGGTTAGTAATGTATTATTAGTATCAGATTTTTGCCTTCACTTTAGCTGGAAACTTCACTGAACTTCAATCCCTATTTTGTTTCCTGTGCTCCAAGACAGTTCATTTTATATAAGTTCAAACACAAATCAATTCCGTTTAAAGTAAGGAACTTATCACACCTGCTTTGGTTTCTGTAAATTAAAAATAAAATCTTCCCTGAGCGCTCAGTGCATGTCACAGAATCTTTGACAGCATATTGGGAATCACTTCTATATACCATCAATACCATAACACCAACAAAAAAGGACCACGGAATAAGTTTATGCAATAGCTCCATCCTGTGGATGTCTAAGGTACGATAATGTTGAGCTACAACTGGGATACACATTGCAAACAGGCCCATGGAACAGTTCCACTTCTGTTTCCACAAAACTTCAGATTATTCTGTGTTCTTCCACTATTCACACACACGCATATAAACATGAAACTGACAAGATGTGACTTTAAATTATAGATAAACACTTTTAATAACTTCACAAAACACCACAGGGACTGCACTACACGGTGAAATTTTGCTTTAGGTTATTTAGATAAGACACTGACCATGAAAATTAGACAGTCAAAATAATACCAGCTGGAGCAAAGAGACTCAAACTGTGTGAGAACAACTTCTTCCAAGTGAGAGTACATGCCAATCCCAGTGCTTTGATAACAGCCCTATTGAGAGTACCATGACAAGAAATAGAAATCCAAATTTGTCCCTCTACATATGGCCTAATACTTTCCAGTGGTTCTGCCAGTAGCTTTTCAGCACCCAACACACAAACACACGCCATTATTAAAACAGACGTTTTGCTTGGAGATTAAAAGAGTCTCTCACACACTCACAAACATATGCACGCATACAAACTCTCTGTTTAAACAGAACTAGAAAGGTGCTGAATTGACACAGTTCAAAACATACAAATCAGCAAAGCAGGAAAAAGTAAGCAATTTTAGCCCTATGTAACTGTCAAACATAAGCTGCTACATTTAAGATTAACTGTTACACGATCACTCTAAAATGAGAAAACAAATCTTCATCGGTTAGCTCAAAATATTAGAGAACAGAGAATAGTGGGTGTCATTTGATTTAAGAGATGTTGCATTGCACAATGTCACACAGTTATGTAAAGTCAGTGGCAGAGGGTATTTTTGGGCGACTCCACTGCTGAATGTTGCCCTAGAGCTTTTACTTAAATCTCTTGCAAACATCTTTTTGCCAAAAAAACATGATCATACTTTCACATTGTAGCCTGTTGTTGGAAGCATTGCACAACTACACTGCCAAAAACAATTGCCTTGTGCATCACTTCTCTAATTTATTACAGGTTATATTGCTGGCTAAAATCTAGCTTTTGGCGTCTTCAACAACAAACAAAAAAAAGGCTTTGATTACATGTTAGAGAGGCATATTTGCTTTTCACACTTTTTTTGCTGAACTGATTAGAGTTTAGGAACTGTGATTTGTAGAACAGTTGCCATGATCCCATTACAGTCACACCTCAGTCACAGTGCACTGTCCATCAGGGCTACGGGAGCGGATACTGAGTGCTGAGCTGGACGGCCCACCTCCTGGAGGCATTCTGTCTGGCTGAGTCTCCCTTAGTTGCCTTGCTAATAGTCTTTGCCTTTGCCTTCGCTGTGGCATCGATTCTGCCCTGTCTCTCTCCCACCCTTGCCTTTCCTCTTCACCCTCACTGCTGCCCGATGCAAAATCATATGCTTGACTTTCATTTGCTCCCTCATCGTCTTCTTCAATCTCATCCCCCTCTGGCTGGCTGATTAGGAGCTGGGAGAGGGATTCTTCCAGGGATGGGCGGGTGTGGGATGGAGGGCTAACAAGGTGCCCCCCCAGGACTGTGGGAGGTCTAACTGGGGGAAGAGGAACCATAATTCCAAAGGCCCCAGGCTGCGATTGGCCTGCAGTGTCCGCTCCGTCAGCTGAGCTTACACGTTCTGTCATTGCAGTGGGAACAACTGGTAAAGTGGGGACGTGGCCAGGTTCAGGGTCCAGCCTTAGCCCCGCAACACCCTTCTTGGGGATACCCACAACGTCCCTCTTTATCTTCCGTCTGCGGCCATGCTCATTGCGGCGATACTGCACCATGTTCTCCAGGTCGGCCACATATAGAAACCCTGCAATCAACATCTCGGTGCTCTTCCTGCCCTTGGCAAAGGCATCTTCCAGCTCCCGGCTGGTCCTCTCATCATATTGCCACCAGCCATTGCGCCCCTCATAGTACCAGGCATAGTCTCCATGGACACAGAGCCCTCCTCCTCGGCTCACCCCTGCGGCTGCTGCTTTCAGCTCTTCGGGAGAGAGGAGCAGTGGCCGCTCCAAGAAGTCCTCGGGGACTTCCTGTCGACAGAGGGCACAACGCTTGCTGTGCCAGGAGGCACCTTTGACACACAGGAAACAGAAGACATGGCGGCAGGGGAGGAGGACAGGGTGGACACAGCTCTGCAGGCAGATGGCACACTCCGGAGCGGCAGTGGAGGAGGGAGGGTCAGTAGTACAAGAGTCTCCTACTTCGTCAAGCAGCTTTGGGGCAGCTAGGGCTTTCACTGAGTGGTCGACTTCTCCACAGCCTGCCATGCTGGCAAGAGAAAACACAGCACTATCACAGCAGGTCTGACAGCATATACACGCTGGTGATGCACATTTTTACTCTCAAATACTAAATGAGACAGAACAACTAATTTTGGCATGTGATTCATGCTGAGCTCACATGACAGTTATTAGTCTGATGACAGACTTAAGGAACATATCGATACACAGAAAACATCAGGCATACTCCTCAGAAACCCCAATCGCTGAAATTAATATTCCTTAAAGTCTGGGAAACTGACACAGAAAGTTAACCGGTGTCCCTGCATTTCCCTCGGTTTTCATTGTAACGAGTTAACGTTAAAAACAGCAGAGGCCCTGTTTCCACTCACTGACAAACACACCCAGCAACTGCTTAGCTAACGTTAGCTAACTCGCTAATTTCCAGATATATTTTAAAGTCTGTCACGATATGTTGTAGTACTTAGGACAACAATGCAAGAGGCAAAAGTGGACATAAGAACAAGCCTTTTATTCGGCATGAACTTGGGTGAGTTGTCTGTGATAGCTATGTAACGTTAGCTAAAATAAAGCTAACGTCATCAGAGCCAAGCTAATGTTGAGCTAGCCTGGTTCACTTGCCAGCTGCCTGTGTAGTTAGCCTGTTGGTTAATTTTAGGTGGCAGTCCTGGCTGCTGAGTTAACGTGATTTTTTGTCATATAAGTTACTCACCTAACTGTCAGGATGCCCTTGTACGCTGCTTCAGCTCAACAGCAGATGACAGCTAATAATTATAAGGCTGCATTTATAACGTTACTTCCATATAGGACTGATACTAAAATGTATGCCGGGGCATGTCTGCGTTGCTTTGAGGACACACCTCCAGCCCAGCCCACTAACTGTAAAACATCTGGAGCGGCCTCTGCAGTTTTCAGTGAGCAATGTACATGCTTCACAGATCTAATGTAGCTGTGCATCCTTGTCAAACTTTATAGCTCTGAGGAAGAAAAACAGCCAACTGCCTCTCGGTCATTTGCTATCAAAAAAAAAAAAAAAAAAAAAAAAAAAAAAAAAAAAAACAGCACTACATTTAGATTTATTGAGACTAGG
>OMLF01039165.1:8924-36395 GCA_900302615.1 Holocentrus rufus | reverse complement strand
CCCCCATCATATTTACTTAACACATTTTCATTTCATGTTCCTCAGTAGTCAGTTCCTGTTGCACTTTTTATGCTGCTTATCAATTTTCATTAGTTCATATGTTTAATCAGTTTTTGTTTATTTGTTTAATTTTGAAATTGGCCTCAACTCATTCAGTTTGGCTCAGTTACAGCATGCAGGGTTTGATTCCAACCCAGCACGACACCAGATAATTTTATCATTTAGTAAACTTGCAATCAGAGAAAACAGTGAAAAATATTCTGTAGCCTCTTATTTAGAAAAAAATGGATACCATCATCGCAGGAAAAAACGGCTAGATCATTGATCTAAAAACTTAATTGGCTCATTTGTTTTGACATTTTCTCACTGACTCAGTGGACTCTGTTGTTTTCTCATTCTAGGAACTGTACGAGGTGTCGGTAAGTGGTCTGCTTTGTCTTTTTAACTTTTCTTATATTTCTGCTTTTTCTCGAGAAGCAAATTATAAGGATTAATAGTATTGAGAATAAACATAAACCAGTGTCTGATCTCCATGCGATGAATGGTAAAAGGTTATTTTGTATGTGTGTATCTGCCTGTCTGTGTCTGCTTGTGTGTAAACACATGCAGTCGACCTATGAGATAGGTATCGTGCGGCAGTTCCCCTTCTCCTCTGCGCTCCAGAGGATGAGCGTGGTGGCTCGTCTGCTGGGGGAGAAACGCATGGATGCCTACCTGAAGGGGGCGCCAGAGATGGTGGCCAGCCTCTGTAAAAAGGAGACAGGTGAGGTCTCTAATAAATTACAACTGTAGTAAATAATATTGGGAAAATAATTGACGTTTTGCTTTAGCCAGCTGTCCTGATGATGTTTTTTGTCTTCATCTTTCTCTCGCTGCAGTGCCAGAAAACTTTGCGCAGATTCTGGAGGACTACACCAAACAGGGTTTCCGAGTCATCGCATTGGCCCACCGCCGCCTTGAATCCAAACTCACCTGGCACAAAGTCCAGAACATCAACAGGTACCATTTGCATTGCACTCACACGCCCTGTTGTGGCTTTTTAACATTTATTTTTAACTGTACCCAGGGAAGCTGAGCATGCACGCTCTTTCCCAGCAGCAGTCTGCTTCTCAATCATGCAGTTAAACACGTTCACTCCTGAGAGAGATCCAGTACAACTGCTTTCTGTTGGCCACAGAGCAGCTACACTGGACTGATCAGGGGTTTTGTGCCTTTTTCAAGTGCATTTTGATGATTATTTTTTGTGGGAAGGGGCTTTGATTTCCCTGCCAAGATTTTCCCATTGAAACTGTTCACTTTGTTAATGAAATGAATTAATAAATAAGAGTAGAATTGGCTGATATCAGGCGTCTGCAGCTTGATTGCACTGGAATAAATTTCAAAGGAGTACATTCTGATTTTTTTTTTTTTAAGCCCTACGGGAAAAAAATGTATGAACCAGTTATTATTGCATCTTAAATGTTTCTGTTTATCCAAAACAGTCCAGTGGATGTCAACTTTTAGCTGCTTTTAATGTTGATGATACAACGTTAAGCTTATTCTACTGCTGCATTCTTTTTAAGTTGCTTTGACTAAATGAACACAACTGCTGTGTGTTTTTCTCAGGGATCACATAGAGACCAACATGGAGTTCCTGGGTCTGATCATCATGCAGAACAAGCTGAAGGCAGAAACCCCAATGGTGCTGCAGGACCTCCACCAAGCCAACATCCGCACCATCATGGTTACTGGTGAGACAATGAAAACACACACGCACACGCACACACACACACACACACACACACACACACATATATATGCACACCTCCAATAGAAGCGAAATCCACACTGTTAAGAGAAAATAACTTGCAAATGCAAAATGAAAAGATGAGAGAGATACTGTCAAACGATATTATAAATCTTTTTCAGAAAATGAGCTATAGAATAACCAAAGACATGGACACTGATATCCGATATTCAAAAAAAGGGATAGATATCTTCCAGATATATTGGTACACTGCTAAATTGGACTAACCCTAACTGTTATGGCCACTGATGAGAAACAACAAACACAGACATACGTGTACCCACGCACATACACTGACACACACTGATCCACGAAGGCAGCATCTGCTTTGTTGTCTCATACACTGCTCACACACACACACACACATGCACACTTCTACACACAGCTGTCCTGCCATCTTTCTCTCTGTCTGTCATTGGCTCATGCTCTGCCCTCGGTGACACACCGGGCAGAACAGTAAGAGCGGGAATGCTGTGTGTTTTGTTGTGGTGCTTCAGGATTTATTTCCTCCTGTGTTCACTCAGCTATTCCTGGAATCTCAGCTAATAACATTCTCAAGGCTGCTTAGCTTAACTGGCTCCAAAGTCTGAGAGAGCTTTTGTTTTTGTTTTTGTTTTTATGTATTTGTTCCTTGCATTTGCTTCCTGTCTGCCTTTTGTTCTCTTACAGCACGCAGATCTGTTAAGTCTTTAAAATGAAAATAAATTTGATGATTTTTCAGGTTTTGAATAGTTGCCACATCACACAGAAAGTTTTGAGGGAGAGGACATGGGGGGAGGTGTGGACACACAGTGCTGTTCAGTCGCAGTACACATAGGACTGTATTTCAACCTTGAACACCACGTTTGCAGCTGGCCTTTCAAAAATGCAAGCAGTAAGAAAATTCCTGCACGTCAAAAGCAAAAATCCGCCATAGAGGGAAAATTCAGATCATGATGTGGGGTGAAAAAGCACAGCATAGTGTTACAGCAGCCAGTGAGACAGACTAACTGATCTAAACAGCACGGCAAATGTGATGCACAGCCTTAACAACAAATTGGCATTGCAGGGCCATGTCTCATGGCATGTTGTGCCATTCAGGGGCACACCCAGCAGTAAACACACACACACACACACACACACCATGAGCCAATTGAAAGGAGAATCATTTTATAACGGAAATCTTCAGTTCCCTAAACCAATAAACCAAACTCTGTACTAATGATCCTCATGAGTCCTGCCACCAACAAGTGAGGGAGGCTGAAACATCTAGTGACGTCAAACAACGACTTAAATCACGCTCCCACACGTATTGTAATTAATCAATAAGTAAACTAATGATGTAGCAGTGAACAACAAAGTGACGCTTTTAGTTTTCAGCAGCATTCTGTTTTTCCATGACTGTGTATCTGTCAGTGTTAACAGTGTGTGACGAGGCGGACTTTCCTGACTTTTCCTGACTTTCGGGAAGCCTATTTATTCACTCTGTTTACCTCATCAGCCCCTGATAGAAACACCTAATTTACATTTTATGTTTTATGAAGCAAAACTTTCCCTAATATTCACTGTTTGACAGTAGGATGGAAACATCACTTATGTCTTTGTACCCCCTTAACTCCCAACTCTGTCTCCCTCTCTCTCTCTCTCTTGGTCTCTCTCTCTCTAAATGTAATAAAGACAAATTGGATGCTGTCTCAGAGCCAGGAGCCCTCTCTCTAATCCATGGGCCATCATGCAGAGCCTTGGTCTATGGCCAGGCTGCTCTCTGCCCACACCAAACCTCCCCCCTGGTTTAGAGTGTCACCCTGGGGTGATGGAGGGCTCCAGGACAATAGGCTCCTGTGTCCAAACCCCAACCTGGCAATCTACCTACCATCAGCCGCAGGCAGACAAACTCCCTGCCTGATATTGATATGGGCTGGCAGGGGATGGACTGGAGAGATTGTCAAGGTCGTGATGCTGAAGTGTGTGTCTTTGTTAGAGAGAGAATGAGAGAAAGAGCACATAATGAAGTTGTGAGAGGAGGAATGAATTTCTGTCCCCAGCTAGATACTACATTATTGTCCTTGTTCAGTTTATTTCATGTAATTTGCTCATTTACTCTCTCGTCTCTCATTCACTAAGACATTTTCTTTTAAAGAAATTGGCACAAAAAAGTTGGAAAAAAGTCACCATTAAAAGTTGTTAAGTATTTTGTGAAATGGAGAAAATAGTTTCCCTGGGAATGCAAGATGTTGAAGCTAAACACCAAAAAGTTCACTGCAAATCTTATTCTGAAAATTATAATTTTTAGGGTTAGGGTTAGTATTTTTATAGGTGTGGACCCTTCAGGGTAGCCTTGAGTTTGAGATTCAAGCTTGTGGCCAAAAGTTTGGTGGTTTAAGTCTTCAAACAAACAGAATATTTGAGTGAAGAGAGCAAACAAATGACACTCTCCCATCCCACAGCAATTACATTCAGAGTGTTCTTGAGCAAGGCACTGTGCTTTCTCTGTGTCCCCGTGCAGGTGACAACATGCTGACAGCCATTTCGGTGGCCAGGGACTGTGGGATGATCCCTCCCCAGGACACGGTGATCATCGCCGACGCTCTGCCGCCCCGCGACGGCCTGGCCGCCAAGATCACCTGGAGATACGCCGACAAGCCCAGCAAGACACCCCGCCTGGAGGTGAGGGAGTGGCACGAACACAAGCATGCTCAAACACAAAACACACACGTGGAGACGGAGGAACAGAAATGAAAAAGTGTACACCCTCAGGCACACACGCATAGATGGGTGTATCTCCATGTGCACTCATAGAGATACACCTGCCCTCGTGTGCATTGTTGTATAACCGATTTTACCTATTAAATGGCAGGATAGGATCAAATCTGGTGTGTATATGTTGAAAGTTGAAAGTACACACATACAGTGAGAGACTGACATGAACAGTGAGAGTATACCCACAGACGCCTGCACATAGAACAGAAGATTACTCACACAAATGGAAATGCAGTGCAGAGATAAGATGGAAATACATTGATTGGCTTGCACACTTTCTCACACACTCACATATGAATTGCAGATGCAATTTAATATTATTGCAAAGAGTGGGAGTGGAAAAGAAAAACAAACACATACAGTATGTGCACCTACACAAAACACACAGAGGTTGGCAATGAGCGCCCTCTACTGGCCACCCTTGGCCAGACATCATTTATAAAAACAGACTTGGCTTCTTTCTTCAGTTAGACCATGCAATATTTTTTTCAACATTTGTTAAAAAAAAAGAAAAGCCCTTTGTGCTGTTAAATGTATGTTCACATGTTGCTCACACAGTGCGTCAGTGTCCCCTCTAGGAAGAGTTTGCACGGCAAGTCTATACCAAGTGTAGCGCCGGGAACTTTTCCTCCTCAAGCTCAGGGTTTCAAAATATCCACTTTGACGTAAATTTCTGCAGAGGCACATTGGTATGATTCAGTTTGATCACAAGTTGTTTCTGTAAACTATGCCTTTGGTGCCTGAGGTGCCTGCTATTTAAAGGGGTGGGATTGCACAAATGAATTTGGCCCAGATTGCAAAGCACACAAAGTTCTCATAAACAAAGTCTTACGCCGGGGAGAAAGAACTAGGGCAGTTGTGAGTAAAAGGAGTCAGTTTTGTTAATGCAGTAAGAGATGTTTGAGTTTAATTGTGGGTCAGTTTCAGAGCTAAATTCAAAGGCATATATTTGTACATAGCTTGATGTTTTTCTCTAAGAAGAAGATCTGCTTTGGGATAAGGCTGTTTAAGTGTTGTCTACATGAGCACACGACTCACTACTCATGCATACACAACTTCAAACATTGGGCAAATCAACCAGTCAGTATTTGTTTGCCAATAATTAATCAGTGAGAAATTTAAGATAAGAGAAAACACTTTGAACCAAACTTTTCAACTACTAACCAAGACTGTCTAGAGAGGCGTGAATGATAAATTATTTAAACGCCATGTGATGTAAAGTGAATGCACCTCTGGACTCCTGGCCATCTGCAGTACCTTTTGTATTAGTTTGTCCCCAACGTGTACGTTCATGTGCTCCACACAGGAAGTGGCCATCACCCTGCAGGATGTGTGTTTTGTAGACGAGCCCAAGACTCAGGAGCAGTACCACTTTGCCATGAACGGAAAGTCCTTCGCCATCATCGCTGAGCACTTCCCTGACATGCTCCAGAAGGTATGAGGGGACCATACATTGCATCATCATTAACATTTGAGGGTGGAAATTGCTACAACATGATTTGCAACTGGAGGAGATTTGTTTTGGGACAGATCTCTCCATGATGTCTAATGTTACTGCTGTTGTGTTTGTTTGTGTTGTGTCGGTTTTGTAGCTGGTGCTGCGTGGGACTGTGTTTGCCAGAATGGCCCCGGATCAGAAAACACAGCTCATTGAAGCATTACAGGGTGTAGAGTGAGTATTAATGTCCAAAGAGTTACTTTTGTATTTTGGATAAAGGCTTTCCTGAGTAGCAATGGACAAAAATGGAAAAGTAAAAGATTTGCAAAAAAATATTACAACCACACAATGAGCTTCTTACCCCTGAGAAATTCTGTTTACTGTAATGAGCATCAGTATAAAAAAGTGCAGTTTCTAAAATATTGAGATCTGCATGTTTATAAAGAAATAAAACATGGAGGTGTTGAGCTCTGCTTTGTTTCCCACAGCTACTTTGTGGGCATGTGTGGAGACGGAGCAAACGACTGTGGGGTATGTATGGCCTCTTTGAGTATTAATTGGTGGGATGATAATAGGTTGAAAAGGCCAGTCTGTACATATACTGTCTCCTCCTGTTTGTCTCTAGGCTCTGAAGAGGGCTCATGGCGGCATCTCTCTGTCAGAGCTGGAGGCCTCAGTAGCCTCTCCCTTCACCTCCAGGACCCCCAACATCTCCTGTGTCCCCAGCCTCATCAGGTACAGGCTTCACTGTAACCGTTTGTTTTGTTTTAACGTAGCTTTGCATGTACAGGCGAGCAAAAAATAACAAAGGACACAACAAATGGAAATGGTGCAAGACACTGAAACCCCAAGGGCCTCATGAAAATGTTTCATTTCCAAAACAACAGGATGGATGATGCTGCTGTTATTATGTAGAACTCCACACTGGTGGGAAGTCTCTGAGCAGGACATTTCATCATAGTCGCGGTTCACAGTGTTTTTCTCAGCTGCCACCATCTTTATTTACATGGAATCCTCTGGGAAGAGGCTCTTAAATGCTCAGAAAGTGGCCGCTTTAAAAAGTAATGTCCAAAAAGCACTGCTGCTGGCATTGCTTTTTGGGGGGTGTTTTTTTTTAGGCTAGTTTAGAGTTTTCAGAAAAATGGTCTGTGACATCAGCCGCTTCTATCAGCCGACAAATCACAGTGACAAGATCAGATACAGAACTCTGTTATGGTTAGTGCATCAACATCACTGACATCTCCTGATCTGTTTTGGATTTTTTTTCCACTCAGAAAAAGATCATGGCAGCTGAGAAAAAAGCTCTCCGCTAACTAGCTTGATAACAGCAATAAAGTTCCACTTCCCTAAACTCTGCAGTAACATTTGTTGTTCATGTTGTCTAAGCAACACAAACAAATACTAATCTATCATGTATCATCTATAACATTTTATTTTTGGTTTAGTAATCACAATAGTGGGATTGACTTGCTCTAGTGATTGGAATAGTCTGATTGCTATTATTTTTTTACAAATGAGATTTCCACTATTTGGGAAAAAAGTTAGTAAATAGTGAACTCTTGTAAAGACCTGCATGTAAATGACATAAATAATTTCATGTTACTTGGGGACATTTTGGGGATTATATAACACATTGTTGGTTTGCCTCGTCTGCAGGGAAGGCCGTGCTGCTCTCATCACCTCCTTCTGTGTGTTCAAATTCATGGCTCTCTACAGCATCATCCAGTACATCAGCGTCACGCTCCTCTACTCTGTACGTAATGCTGCTTACACAACTGGTAGCTATGGGGTTTTCAATTTTTCAGATCAGTTGACTTCATCTGTTAGAGAAAGGTCTCACTGATCAAACTTTGACCTCTGATGTTGTTTTTATGTTTAGATCCTCAGTAACCTTGGAGACTTCCAGTTCCTCTTCATCGACATTGCCATCATCCTCCTCATCGTCTTCACCAGTAAGTATAAGAGGTGCAGTGAAGATTAGATAGGTTCAGTATGTCACCATGGTAGCACCCCTCGTCCCTTTTATCTTCCATTTCCATCCTTCTTCTCTGCCTGCCTTTTCTTCTGGCCTCATTCGTCAGTGTTTCTCCCCTCGCTCTCTTCTCTCCAGTGAGTCTGAACCCGGCGTGGAAGGAGCTGGTGCCGCGTAGCCCCCCCTCAGGTCTGATCTCGGGGCCTCTGCTGTTCTCCGTGCTGACCCAGATCCTCATCTGCCTGGGCTTCCAGACCATCGCCTTCCTCTGGGTCCGACAACAGCCCTGGTACAAGCCCTGCTCGCTGCACTCCAAGTGAGTACATGCTGCCGTACTAATGCACAGCAACCAAATAAAAATATACACCATCTCTGCTGCACATGTTGTTTTAGAAGAACGTGCAAGTGGCTTAAAATACATTTTGCTCTAAATAAATGACAATGTAAAAATAAATATGGCTACAAAAATAAAGATGACAGATGATTTTAGCCATACACACTAAAGAGAAGAATCAGATAAGTTGTAATCTGTTCTTTTGGAGCATGTGGAGTCATTTCATTTAAACGCAGCTGATTTACTAGAATATAAAGACAAGAATCACAGCTTTTTGATTAAAAATTCTATTATCTACATCCTTGTATTTCATTCTGCCCCCCGCCCCCAGTCCCTGCAACCTGTCGTCCCACGAAAACATCTCTGACCACAACATCCAGAACTACGAGAACACCAGCCTCTTCTACGTCTCCTCCTTCCAGTATCTCATCGTTGCCATTGTCTTCTCCAAGGGCAAACCTTTCAGACAGCCCAGCTACAAGAACTGTAAGAGCCGTGCCGCCTGACACGAATAGAACTGTTCTAAAACAGGACAAGTCATAAACATGCTGTTCCAAATATTTGACTGACAGGGAATAAACAGTTGGTATTTGCACTTCAGACACCTGTGGTAGCGTGCTCTGTCATTTTGACTTTGTTTTTTCTTTTCCCAGGGCCCTTTGTGCTCTCTACCATTTGCTTGTATGCATTCCTGTTGTTCATCATGTTCCACCCAGTCCACCTAATTGATGAGTTTCTAGAGGTAAGAGGACATCAGCTGTGAGGATCAGCTCAGCCTCACACAGTAACTTGTTTGATTGCTGCTCACCTCTCTGCATCGTTTTAATATTTATTGATTTAATTTGGATCTCAATAATGTGGAGTATTCATAGTTACAATGGACAATAAAAGCTCTGTAAAGCTTATTTTCTTTCTATAAATCATACTCATCAGTGCCCCTATTAAGTTTTTTCTTTCACTGAATAACAACACGCTGTATGAACTATTTTTCCTCTTAAATTGCACTCTGGACCACAGATATGTGATACAAATTGGACTCTGACACACTCTGAAACCCATGAGCAACTTGTGCTTGAACGCTCAAATTTGCAGTTTTGCAAAAGAATAGCTGACATGATTGGTATTTGATGAAATTTCTCAGTTCAGCCAAAACTCAAAGCATATATTGTAACTGAAATGTGTTGGAAATTAGCAGGAGAAACTGAGGAATAGATGTGATGTCTTTTCTTTTGTCTGTTCACATTGGTATGGGACTAGATTCCACACTAGAATACACTCAATACCTACTAACAGCACCATGATGATAATGTCCATTGGAATGTATCTCTCTCTCTATCCAGATTGTTTATGTGCCGGTCGAATGGAGGTTTAAACTCTTGCTCATCATTTTAGTCAATGCTGCTACGTCTGTCGTTGTAGAGGTAAAGCACACACACACACACGCTCATGACACACATAGGTCTTTTTTCATGTTCAATTTTTGTTTCCTCATGCAGTGTGCTCATCTGTGTCTCATCAAGCTGGAAGGCAGGATCAGTCTTGCATTTTGAGAATGTGACCTGTCCTCAGAGTTCAGTGTCTTGAAAAATGGAGTGTATTAACTTAAAGGTTAAAAAAGTTTGTGACTAAAAAACTTCTTTGGAACTTGGGGCAGACGATCTACTTGTTGAGCTTTTGAATGTTTGAAAGCAGCATATGTGTGTCTAATCTAACTTGTGGATGGACAGGTGAGAGTTTCTCTACAGAAAACCCAATGACAACAAACAGTTCAACTATGATTGGCTGGCTTGCAGGCTAGCTTGCCACTCACAGTAGAGCAGTAAACCTATGCATCTACCCTCCTCTGTGTGAGCTCCCTAGTGTACATGCACTACTTAGCAGGCATTCTAGATGGCGCTATATCCAAGGCTGCCAGTGCCAACTCCCTCACCTTTCCAATGAAAATATATTTGCACACAATCAAGATTTTTAGTAGTGTCCCTTTCTTTGGCGGAGACAATAATAACCATGCCCTTTCTTCACTCGCATTTTTTTCTTTTGTTTATGTTAAATTAACTCTTCACCTTTTGTGACTCTCATGACTAACACACAACTTACAGGGAAAAAAAATCACCACACAATTTAAAAATTTTGTGGTTTCTGGCATCACATAAAAGGTATTGAGGAAAAATCTTTGCACAAAAAAAAACAACACAGCAGAAGCTATGTGAAATCAAAGTAGCCTCTCTGTAATTCTTTCCCCTGCCCACTGCGCTATTCCATAGACCTTCGTCCTTGACGTCGTCTTATGGAAGCTTGTGTTCAGCCGAGACAAGCAGGGCAGCTTTGGCACCACCCCTGCCGCCCCGACACCACAGGTTGGGAAAAATCTGACACCCTCTTCCTCTTGCCTTTTCATTTTCCTCTTGTCTGGTGTTCTCCCTTTCTCTGTTCCCACTTCCTTCTCTAATGTCACCTACCAAGACCTTGCATGTATCAGACTTCAGTCCCACTCTGATGTTTCCTCTCCTGCTCATGTCCCCCTGGTGGGCATTCTATCCAGGGCTTGAAAATTTTCATTTCTCCAAACCGTTCCTGTTCTCAGGCTCCGTCCTCAAGAAAACCTTCTGAGCTGCTTTTGAAGAACATATTTTGGTTAATAACGTTCTTTTCCGAAGGGTTCAAGTGCCCTTGAGTATAAGAGTCTTAAACCTCAGCTCCCAGCTGTCCATATATACAATTCTGAGTTGTGATGCCGGCCTCAGAAAACTGTGAACCTTCCCCTGAGTAACTTAAGGTTAAAAAGCATTTTAAAAAGCAAGGTTTAGGGTTGCCGAAGTGGGAAAATCTTAAAATTGTAATGTGTAAGTACTGGAGTAGCCTCTTTACTTCAGAGCCTGACCTGCCTGGCTTGCTGGTAGGTCTTAGAAATCTTAGACAGCGGTGAAGAGGAAAGGCAGAGATCGCTCTAGGTTCAGAATCTCTTTGTGTGTGAGATACAAGTCTAAAAGTCTAAATGTATGTCTGTGTGGTGTTTTTCACTCGGCACATTGCTGAAACATCCATGCGAACTGGAGGAAAAAAACGTTATTAACCGGAATTACAGTTTTACACAACATTTTCATTTCTGCACATAGCTAGCGATTCCCTTTTTGCTTTTTGTTCATGTTAATATTTCATTCTTTTTTGGTTTCATCATTCCACAAACCATTTCCAAGCCTTGGATATCTTTCATTGCATTCTTCCAGAAGCGTGATCGCTTCCTACTCCTTCTCCTCCTCCCTTCGTCTGATCACCATCTTCTGCCCCTTCAGCCCCAGCATAGTGGCCCTAATAAGCTCTACCTGCTGCATGTGTCTGTTAGCTTCCTGTTAGCTCCCTCGCTAACTGTGTGAGTGGAGACTGTCAGTGGTTCCCATCAGGTATGTATCTGTAAGCAGGCGAGCTCTAGAGCGGTTCCACCAATTCAGTGTTATATTTCTGTCAAATTTCAGTGTCAGTGTCTTATAGATTCTTTTGTGTGTTTGATTGATTTTTGACACCATGAGCTTGTTTTTAGGTAATATACTCTGTAAGCTTTCTGGTACCAGTCCCTTCAAACTATTAACATGCTGAATTTTATTTTGTATGACTTGCATGCATGCAAACTTCAGAATTGATCAATTTCAAACAGCATGCATGCTATCATACAAATGGCTCCTCCTTGGTTTGCATTTTGCATGTAGCTGTTGTATTAGCATGCCAGTCTGATTTGCAGCTGACAGTTGTGAGCAAATCAAGCATCATGGAATGGTCAGGAAACCAAAACATAACACGGCAGCACCACTTCATGGTACCTTTCTCCCCTCCCTTTCCCCCTTTTTTCTAATCATTTTTTGTGACCGCGGTGTCTCCAGGGGGGCATTGACCTGTGGGGGTACAAGTGTCTGTCCTGGCTTTGCTGCCGACGCACAGTGACCCCTAAGGCTCGCTACATGCATCTGGCCCAGGAGCTCAGCGTGGACCCCGACTGGCCGCCCAAGCCCACCACCACCACTGAAGCCAAGCCCTGCCCGGAAAACTGCTCGGCCTACCAGATCATGATCAACTCCTAGCGCCCCCCCGGCCCCATCCCGGCGTGAAATACCCACACTGACTGAAACGACCTGTTGGTTCATAAAGAATGACTGTGGAAGAGGTGAAGGAACAGCAAAAAGAGAGGTTCGGCGTTAAGATGGTGGAAAGAGTCAGCTGGCGGTGACACAGGAAGGATTGACTTCACTGAAGGTGGATGGAGTAACCTCAAGAATATGGTTTGATGCAGGTTGTTTTTTTTATATCACAGAATTCTCCTACTGTTTCCTCCCATATGTCCGCTCAGTCTCCATAATTCTGAGCACCAACATGGCCCTCAACCACCACTCTGAAAGGGCGTTCACACTGCGAGCGACTTGGTCGACGGTCACTCTGTTCTGGACAATAGTGGGCGGTGCAAGACGCTCCAATTATATCTGTCTAGTGGTCGGCAGCAACTAAGTCTTGAATGTGCACAAAAAATATTTGTATACATTTTTGCTGCTGTCATAATGTCCCATTGTCTTAACGAGTTAACAGCTGTCTAGCAGACACTATTTAACATTGCAGTTGACCCCTGTGATGGATTCTCCCAGTATCACTTTTCAGATGTCAGTTCCTGCAGTTCCTTTTGAGTAAAGGTTGTAGAGATCTGGGAAGCTTTGAATGGCTGTAATCAACTTCTTGCCCATTTTGTACCTGCCTGGCAGAGCTGATATTCATAGGAAAAAGTCACATTAGAAGAGAAAAGAAGGAAGCACACAAGTTCGTTTTGTTTTTTTTTATAGCCAGTGACAGTAGAAACTTCAGCTGTGGTCAGTTTTTCTCAGCCAATAAACTTGTTGACTGTCCACAAGTTTCCATTGTGTCTCAGCTCCATAGGGAATGAATTGACTTCCGGTGACTTGTTGATCATGTTGCTCGCAGTCTGAGTGCATAATAATGGATCTAACACACACTAATCACACACCACAGGAGTTCCTACACAGGTCTGGAGAACTGTGGAAACCGAAATGTTTTTTTTCCTCCAAATTTTGCAAGTTTGGAAATTCCACAATAACCCTGGTAAAAGTAAAGGAAATTACTGTTCAGTCCTGACATGCATGACACACTTTATACGGTTGTGGATCTTCCGTCATGCAACATAGTAGTTGTGAAGAATGATCTTGAAGCTAGAGTGTGATGTTGCCTATTTGACAGTCATACTGTTCTACATCATATTATAGGAAAAATCCACACTGAAACACTTTAACACTGTTAAAAACCGCTATTGGCCATGTACCTTGCATTCCTGGGTCCATGTTGTTTGGTGGTGTCTTGTTCTTATTCCTGTGGATAAATGACCAGACTTAGGCAATGTGACGTCACGTCCAGGTATTTCAGCTGCAGCTTCAGTAGAGTTTGATTGCAGAAAACTTTTAGTTGCCTAAAATCAATGGTTTTGGTGTCGGTCCCTCAGAATCAAACAGCAAGGGCTCACTCACTCACTTTTTTTCTCCACCACTCACTTGTCATACAGGGAGAAATTAACTGTAGAAAAGGAAGAGATATCAGTACCAAAGGCCACTAACAGGAGCCTTAATAAACCAAAATCTCTCGACACATCATCTTTACACCATTGTATATGAGGATACCTCCTCAGTGGCTTTTTGAGGTTCAGGCAAGATGAGGGTTGTTTGAAGCCAGGTTGGGAAATTTGTTATTTTAATACAAGCAGGTGAGGCAGGCTGCAGGAAAGTGGCCACAACAAAAAGGTAAATGGCAGCCGTTGATCAAAAAAAAAAAATCTCCTGGAACACACTGAACATCACAGATTGATGAGATTTGACAGTGTAAGAGTATCCAAGCGTGGACCTTTCCTCTAAATATTGACCAAAATCGACACATCCATTCAAGAAAGTATAGTTTGGAAAAAAATGTAATGAATTTAAAGGTACAATGTGTAATATCTCTGAAGCATAATATGATTATTAAAATATCAGCAGGGGTTGTTGAATGGTAATGAGTGAAACAAATTTAACAGCCAGCAGCCGGCCCAGAAATTTCAGCTTTCAAAACTACAGAAGTTTGAGGCTGTTTTTGTTGTTTAAAGGTCCTTTCACCAAGTGTGGTGCCCTCCTGTGCCCGTTAATAGCGAGCATCCGAAAGAGTTGTCTGGCACACGCAGCATCAAGCATCCCTCCATTTCCTTGTATTATTTTATCTTTACTATTATTCTTTTTCGTAGCTAACCAATAGCAATAATATGTGGCTCATATGTTTTCTTATTCATTAGTTCGTCTTGTTATGGCTAAATCTGTCAGGCAAGGGTCCACTTAAAAATCTTGCTGTTTTTGTCTTTCTTAAAAGCAAGGCGTACCTCAAAATATAATTTGAGTCATTTTTATCAACCGATAAGGTAAATTTCACATATATATAATTTGCCAAACAGCTCTCTTTTTAATAATAAAGGTTTAACCTTCATAGTGAATTCAGTCTCAGAGGCATATTTTGGTAAAAAATACTAATGCAGCTGGTCTTAAAGTTCAAAATGTATCAATATGTAGTCTGTTGGGTGATATGTCAAATCGAAGAGTGGCAGTTAAACTGCATAAAATGCAAAAAGTGAAACTAAGCATGAAAGTGCTAGATTTTTAAATGGCAGAAGTTTTGTTTGTCGCTGGCATATGCCGGCGGAGGGGCCGAACTGTGTCTATTTTGAGTTGTTGTTTAGTTGCTGAACAGTAGAGTCAGCATTGAGCCAGAAATTACACATGGTACCTTTAAAATAAATAATAAATAAAAATTGATATTTGGACAATGTGTAGGGACACTAACAGACACACACACACACCATCAACTACTCTCTCAACCACAGGCTGGAACCTGTGGCAGGCCCTCTGTTTGTTACAGCCTGAGGCACATTTTATTAAAAGCTCAGTCTTTGCCTAGAGGCTTTTTACTGCTGACAAATTATGCAGAAAATAAAAACAAAACAAACAAAAGAACAAAAAACCAAAAAAAAAAAAAAAAGAATCTAGTTTCCATACAGGAATGATTTTTGCCAATTACAGTTGCCGTAGCGCTGATTCTCCAGGACGCTCAAGTCCATCTCATACCTTATTTTTGTGCACCAATGAGCCATGTTCTGTCGGCCTTTAAGGTTGCATGGACTTGCATGAAACTAGCTCCATATGACCATGTTTTGGTCACGCAATGGTTGAAATGCTACAACAAATTCAATGTAACTGTAGTATTACTGAGCATTTACAGAAACTTTCCTGTATCTACAAAGAAAGAAAGAAAAGAAACCGCATGCGTCTGGCTCATGGATCATGGACAGCTCTCATGCTTTTTATCCCCTGCATTCAGTTGTCTTTTTGTTTTGTTTTTTTAATCTGTGATCTTCTCTGTAACACATTGCATTTCTTCCTGTGGAAGACCAATAAAAATGTGTTAGTATAGTAAGGTAAGGCTAGGCATTGTGGATCTCATTGGCTGGCCACTGTAGGCACACTCTGCAGCACAGCCCACATTAGCTGGACACTGTGTTAACCATATAGTATACATACTATACATGCATTACACACAACTACATATAAGAAGATCTAAGGGCTATATTTCAGGACCCCTTCTTTCTCCGTGTAATTCAAAAGGTGACAGGAATACAACGTTACAGCTGGCTCTCATTTTCACTGTAATGACAGTTACTCTGTCCAGTGTGGTCTGCTTTCAGTCACTTTTATCAAAGTATTGATCATGTCCAATAGAGACCCTGTCCCAGAATGTTTCCAGAGTGGTTACCAGCAGTTGAGAGACGCCATGTCAAAAGAGTTATTGCCTCTTCCTCCCTGACAAAGCAAATGGCTCATTTCTGTGGTAGGAAGTGTATTGATATTACACTTTATAGTTTTTTTTGGGGGGGTTGAAGGAGGAAGAGGTAATATCATTGTTTCATTGTCACTCCTCCAGCACAGTGGCTTGTCCCTCGAAACCCTCCCCTGCAGCAACAGGCCATGCCTAACATGAATGCCTTTCTGTCATCACAGTGGATCACATATCATAGTTTGGCTTGTTTGTTGATTATTAATGATTTGATTCATATAGAAAAGTTGCGCTATTTAAAATCAGAATATATTTCCAGTGTGAGCACCAAGATTTCAGATTGGAGGTTGCTCGCTATAAGCCATTGTCCATGAGATTAATGTAATAAGATTGCAAATGAAGTTATGAGCATTAAGATTCATGTTGTTTTCAAGACAAGCTAAAACATGGTATTTTCCTATATTTTCCACAGATACAGTATGTTTAATTGACAAAGTTAAATTATTTTTTTATATGGAATGTCCTACAAGGTTGAAACTGTCCAGGCTGCTCAGAGGAGCCGGTGAACGATACTGGACAATACTGAGAAGAAATGCAGAACATTTGGCTCAATGGACATTTCTTATGCCAATTTGCAGCAAGGCTCCAACATTTCGACCAAAATGTGTCTGTGTTACGGATAAATTTGTTCAAAACAATCCTTGCTGATATGCTGTACATTTCTACTATTCAAATTGGTGTTATTTTTTCCATTCAGGGTTTTTTTTTTCTAGATATCTGCTGAAGCTAAACTTGAATGTTGTAAAGAAAAAAAATGTTTTTGAAAGCAATGCAATATCTGAGTTATTGATTCTTGATAAGGATTAATAATTTATATTTTCCCAAAGATTTAAGAACATTTTATCACAAGTCCAATGGTTATTGAGAAGAAAAAGTCATATGTAGATCCTGTCTTCAGTTCTGTCAAATACCCAATGTAAAATCTGACTGAACTTGTGGACTTGTAATGTTGATAATAATAGAAGGTGGAATCTGTCTTTGTATTTGAGATGGACATTTACAGTATCTGTGTGAAAATTTAGCATTATAACAGAGTTAGTTATGATACTTTTGTTATATCAAAGGGCTGAAGTGTGTCTTTATTTCTACTTTTTTGGTACTGTTTGTCACAATCAGTTGTCTGTCAGCTTTTTATTTGCACGGTCTGGATTTGTCTACTGTCACTTTTGTTATATAGTTGTAATAAGTTTGGGATTTCCTGGTTTGGGCTTGAATCGGGGGAATGTCTTTTAAATTTTGAACTATTTGTCATGAAGTATGATTGGGCACTTGAATCAGTATTTGGTCTTTGCTTAACATAATGCTGCAAATGTATCTATTCAAGTGTAGTGATCAGAGGAACTTAAACGTTTAGTTCAAACTTCTTTGGAGTGGCAAGATAATTTGTCTCTCCAAGACCCCAAAGTGGAGTTTTGTCTTTAAATTCAGATGCTGAGCACCAGTGCCCAATCTAGAGGGTTAATTTTATTTCATTTTTAATTTTTTTGTCCTCCATCTATGCACCAAACAATGTATTTTTTTTACTTGTGAAAACTTTTAAATTATCTTTTTCATCCATGTAAAATCATAATGTAGTTAGCAATTAGAACACGCATTGCTATTAGATATCAGCGGTCTCCTCCAGAAGGATTCCCCTGCTGCTATACAGGCCACTTCAGTCTCACTGTCTGTCATAATGCTGCACCTTTAATAAATTGACTTCATCAATTTATCCTACTTGCAAATTGTGAATACTACTGCTTTTCTCCCAAGCTATAATTCTGGCTTCTACTCTGACACATCTATGTCAAAACAATGAATTATACGCTGAAACCTCCATACTCTTTTATAGGTACAATATACCAACTGTTGACACTTAGCATCAGCCTATTATTCATGTTCATGTATTCGAAACAAACCATTGAAAGGCATTTAGAATGGGTCCGCCTCTGAGAATGTGGAACCCCCAGTGGATGTTGTTTCCTCAGGGAAATGTGTGCATTTGTAATGATTAGAGAAATCTAACTAAAGTTGATACCTAAACTGAATGAAAATATAATGTTGGTAAACCTGATCTGGAGTATTATTTATTTTATTATTGTTTTTTTTTTCTTCCATAAGTATAAATTTTCTGACAAATGTTTGTGCTTTGTAATTTATTTTTCATTTATATGTTTTTCCTGAGGATTGTATATCTGATTTCTTTGCTTTCTTTCTTTTCAATAAATGTGCTCAAAACAAAGTGTGCTGTGCATGTCCTTTGTTTCCATTCATAATTTATGTCTTGAAGTTACAGAGAATAAGACAATATTTAAGGAAATGACAAGGAGACCCAAATTGCCTTAGCTTGGTTGCACAGTACATGGTGTGAGACCCTAAAAGAGGACTCAAAACACACATGAAAGGACTAGTTCAGCAAATTCAACAAAACATAGGTGTTGCAAGATACAGTGCACACCCAAACCCTGTTCCTCTAGCACCCACGCCTGGCTTCTACAGTGACACCCACCCTATAAAAGCATAAAGAAATTTATATAAAATCCCTGTGTTGGTAGATCGATTTTTTATTTATTTGTGTATTTATTTATTATTATTATTATTATTATCATCATCATCATCATCAGAGGGGTCAGCTACCAAAAAAAAGATTGAATGATTTAACGCCGGAACTGACGTACTGGTAGTTGTTTGCCCGTGCTGATTTTGAGGTTGTACCCGCTGACAGGAAACGGACGGAAACGGAGCTGTCATTCGGAAAGCTTGCTGTGTCCTTGTTAGCTAACGAGCTAGTTAGCTGCCGTAGCAGGCAAGCAAATGTGTACCATTTGGAAAAATGAATTAAACTGTGCTCAAAGGGTGAAATTGTAAGAGATTTGTGTTTACCCGCTGTTGGTAACAACACTATGTTGCGTGTCGGGAGCAAAGTTGCCTGGTAAGTTCTGTTTTACAATGGGAACATTAGCTGTCAAGGCTAAAAGCACGTCTAGCTAACGATAGGTGTTCACTTGGACAGTGGAGGACAGGGTAGCTCCCTAGTTAAACCGGCATATTCCATAACATTGTGACGCCTAGCTACACCTTATCCACATGCTACCACTGACATCCTTATTAATAAAAAAGTGTCCTTGTTAAGCTGTGTTCTGTCGGTTACGGTGAGCTAACGTTAACATTACCTTAGCTAGGTAGCTAGCCCGTGTGGTGAATATGCTGTAACTCTCTAAATTCTGGCCACCGCAGCTGTCAAACGTCGTTTGAAAGCAAATATTGTCACTGTCAGGACATTTGTTATCATCCATGTCTGCTCTTTCATTTGCCAGTACTGTTACGACTAGTTCATGTTAGTACGTACGTTGTCACAGATCCTAACAAACCTGATTGACAGTATGGCCACTAACTGGATTTTCATCATTTCTTAATGCCTTTAATGATGCGGCTTCTTTTGGTGCTACTGTGTGCTTAAGTGAGATTGTATTACCCAGAGGTTAAGGAAGGTGTGCTGATGTTACTTGAGGTGTACTGGCTCAACTTTTGTGTCCTTTCAGCATGGCCTGCAGGAACCTGGTTTCCACCAACATGGGAGTGAGGTTTCGGGTACCGCTGCAGAAGCTGCACCCCCTGTCCCGTGCCATCCACCACCGCTACTCAGCTAATGCCAATCCCCAGCGACCCCCTCATCGCACGGCAGCCCGTCATTTCACCTCCATGTCCCGGCTGCCCATGCGGCCACCCAAGCCTCCTCCGGGGTCGGGGGGCTATGGCTACCAGCAGCAGCGTGGCTTCTGGGTGGCCCGCCTAGCTGCCAGGCTGCTGAGGCTCCGATACATTCTTCTGGGCTCGGCAGTGGGAGGAGGCTACACAGCTAAAAAGGTAATGCTGAATTAGTGGATGCGGAGAGTTCTCTGCCTCATTTCAGCACCTGACAAAGCAGCAGAACACCATTCCACTCAGAGCATCATGTTGTATCACACCCTCCCTGCTGAATCATACAGTGAAGTGTTTAGGGACAGCTCATGTGCTCTACTTTATTCTTGCTTAAAAATGAAACTTTTTTTGTTTTACTGATATTATTTTTTAGTATGGACATGCTATGGTCACAGGAATATTGTCTGGACATTGCAATAGACCCTTGTTCCTTACCAGTGGTTGTTTCTAAGTTTATTTCAAGGAAGCAAAGTTGATTTTGCTGTTGCACTCACTGTAAGTTGCTCTGAATTAGAGTGTAAGTGGAGACAGGGGGTGGCCTGTTTATCTGTCACTGCAAAGCAAGTTCACAGTTTTTGATAAATCAGGTTTACTAAGAACCAGCTGATATTCCATATTTCACGCTGAAATTGGCTGACACCAACGCAGGTTACTCTATACATTCATGTGTGTTGATGACTCATGGCTGTCTTGTTTATTCTGTTGTATTTGCTTACACACCCCTTGGTATCACTTTGTAAGCAGTCCTTGAACATGTTCAGAATTGCTTAAACTGCCCTCCTGCTCACTTGTCACTGTTACAGTTAAGCTTTAAGCTGTGTTTAACAGTATGCCTAAAACAGAATCCCCCTAATGTTAAAGAGATAGTTAAGGAGTCTTTAGCCTGTGTTTTTTTAAGTTCTTTATTTATTCGTTCAGAGAGAAGAGCATTCTTGCTTTTTTTCAGCAGTACCCTGCTTCGTATTCATCCAGTTCTGTGAATTCACACCCAAAAGCTTTGCAGTACAACCACAATCTTCTAGTCTTGACCACAGATTAGCTTCAGTGGAGCAGCAGTAAAATTGACTAGTGTTGTTTTAATTTCACATTTTCTCCAGCATTAGCGCTAGTTCACTTGCTATGGAGGCACATTGCTGCTAAATGAATACAGCTGAGGAAACAACGGCATTCATTCATACCTCTGCAACATAATCCACGTCCAGTGCTATGTATAGTTGTCTTTATCTAGGTGATGAAAGCTTATCATTTTACTTCCAGACCTATGAGGAGTGGAAAGACATGCTGCCTGATTTTAGCGAATACAACTGGGTCATCCCCGATTTTGTCTGGGAGCTGAGTGAACAAATTGATTTTGGTAAGTGCTTTCCTTTGCTGTCATGAATTAAAAGAAATACAATTCACATCTTGTATATGTTCTGCTGCATGGCCTTGTCTCCCTTGTAAAAGAGGTCCCTGATCTTAGCGGGACAAACATGACTGATGATCAAAAGGCACCTGAAATAGGGCTTTGCAGTCAGCTCTGTAAAACAGCACTATTCATTTCTGCAGCTGTAGTATTTTGCCTGATGTTGCTGATAATAGTCAAGGTGTTAATATAAGATGTAAAAAGCATTATAAAAATTATTTTTGTTCCTCTAGATTCCTAGATTCTTGCCATATCTCTCTTTCTATAGGCTAGTTAAACATTAATACCTCAAATGAATTGTACAGTACCCACAATGGACCCAGACTTATCTGTTTATGCTTTGAATTTTTATCAGCTTTCCAAATAGTGTGCATTAAACTCATGTACCTTTATTGGAATGTAGTCTACACTGTGTAGTTGTAGGTTCAGGGATGTGTTGGTACCACTACTACACACACTAATATTTTGTTGAAAGCAAGCACTAATCATATGCATTACTTTTTATAAGTTATATAAATTTTGACCATTGTAACTTAAGGCTGCTGCACAGAAGTTATGTTTGAAACAATGCAGTTAATTGTGTTTCTATGCTGTACTCTCACATGGTTTTATTTTTGTGTCAAGACAGAATTATTTTTGCCTTTTAAAAGGCAAATATATTGATAGCAGTTGAATCATGCATTGGTGCATTATGAGATAAGACAACCTACCTTTGTTTCCTTCCCACTGTGACTTATCTTTTCTTCTCTTCTGACCACAGAGAAACTGGCCAAAGCCCTACCAGAAATAGAAGAAATAGCCAAACTACTTCCTGACCTGGACAAGATAGGAGAGAACTTCACCTTCCTCAAAAGCATCCTGTCCTCTGGTGAGTGAGCACAGATTGAAACATCAATTATGCATCTTTAAGGGCCTTTTAAAGCTGAAAAAGCTGTCATTTACCTTTCATATCAGTGCCAGGCAGCAAAGTGTTTAATCCAGTCTCGGGCTTAGAGGCAGCTAACATTCATTTTATTAACCCGGGCACAGCTGTTATTCACGCTTGCAACATGCTCCATTGTTCCATCATGTACTGTATATAACAATATGGTTGGGCTGTCCTATCCTATGCAAAAATATGGTGTCTGTGTTTGTAAGTGGCTCAGAGTGACCTTTGCTGAATGAGATAAGACTCACATTGTTGCGAACGGAACACGAGGACATAAACTGCTTCATACTCCTCTTCATCAGCTTTTCAAAAAACCCAGTTCAAACAAACGCCTCGTTCATGTGGTGCCAGGATTATTTTACATTCCATATCACATTTGTTTAACTGACTGGACAAGTTAGTGAATGATAGACAGATGGTTGATTCATTTACCTGCTCTGTATTTTTGTAAACGCCGGTTGCTGCCACTCCTTTTTCAAACAACTCAAACCCAAAAGTGATCAGAGCTTGGTTGTGCCAGGCCCAGTGTGAATCTCTGACGATGTGGTTTTAATGAAAGGAAGGATAAAAGTTATATATGAACAATACATATTTACCGGTATGTAAAGATGTTCGCAACATTGTGAGTAAGCAAGGTGTTTGCAGTTATCACATGCTGACTTTGCTTTCAGCTGCAAGTCCAGAGTTGTTGAGTTTACAATATGGAGATTTGTTTAATATATGTTTCACTCCTTTATAAGACCCAGAAGATTATGAACACATAATCTAATAGCACATTCTTCATTATTTCTTGTTTGGGATGCGAGATTTTTATTTGGCACTTGGTTTTATTTTTTTACTTTCCCCTTATCAGTGTTTTTATCATTTGTGCAAATTAACAAAACACAAACTAACGCTAATTCACCAGTAGTTAAGTTTAATAACTTCATCAATGCCATAACATGTCGAGAATCAATGTAACATCTAACCCCTTGTTGAAAACTCTGTCATCAGGCCTTTTTATTCTCCATTATGTCACCTTGTCTGGACTTAATGTTACGACCTCCAAACACACATCGAGTTAATGACTGAGGTTCCATCTGCACAGCAGAGGTGAATCAGGTTTAAAATTAAGAAAGGACATTAATTGAGCATCAAATTTCTTAGTGTTTTTATAGCTAGGGGGTTGCACTGGAAGCCTTAAAGGTCTACAAGTAAATGGGTCAATTCTGTTTACAAGCCATCAGCCAGCAGAGGCCGCTGGATGGCAGTGCACACTGCTACAGCATGCTCTCTACTGGCTGGTGAGTTGTAATGATGACAGAATTTTATACTTTGGGGTGAATTGTTCGTTTTAAACAAAGACCAGTTTGGGGTCTGCTTAGCTCTTTCAACAGTTCCTCTGGACTTGCAGAGCACAGCATGGCAGCACAGCCCCTGTGTGGCCCGTGGCTTTGTTTGACACACATCATGCTCTGACCACCACCCCTCTGCTTCTGTCTTTTATGATTTTTAAGTTGTGTTGTTCTTCCTTTCTCCTCCTCCCCTTCCCCTCCTCCCCTCCACGTTCTTCACAGGTGTGAGTTTGGGTAGTGAAGTCAAAGGAGCTTCTGGTCTGCATCTGTTGTTAGGTGTGTAAACCCTGCACTAAGTAGCGCTGCCCGCTCGCCCCCTTCTTTTCTCCCTGGCGCTGTATTAACCCTCCCCACTCCACTGCCCTGCCCTGGCACCAATGTGTTTGTGGTGGCATTCCTGCTTGGGGACCTGATGAATGGTTGCCATGGTTCCAGGCTAAAGACTATGGTGCGGCATCTCCCCAGGAAGTTTTACTCCCAAACCTGATTGGCTTCCAGTTTGAGCAAGCTGCATTTTGACCAGTGCTGCTGTCAGCGATGCCCCAGTCAGCTGTGAACATTCAGTTCTGTGTTCAGTTTTATGCATTTGCTGTCACTTGGATGGTGGAAAGGTGTCATCGCCGACAAGTAGATGAGTATTCTTCTCCAAGCAGTGAAGCAGAGGTCCACCTCAGGGTTGACACACATGAACTGGAATGAAAAACGAGGAGTCCCTTAGTTTTCTCTTCCTCTTACTGAACACATTTGAAAGTCAAAAAGAATTTGTTTTGTTCAAATATTAATGTCACAGCACAAGTGCAGAAATGAGGTTTTGTGAGCACTGAGACCTGTTGTCTCCTGTGTTGATCCAGTGTGTTCCCCTTTAATATGTCCTCCTCTCCCCTTTTGACTTTCTCTGACTTGACTCTCTTCGGCTCTTCTCTGTCCCACCTGTGTGGTTTTTGCCTCCTTTGACTTCCACCCTCTCTCTCCCCTGGCCTGTTGGGGCCACTTTCTTTAACTATGTTTCCATTTGTATTTGCTAATCTTGGACACACGGGGCTCTCTCTTCATTTGCCAGTAGCAAATGCCAATCAGATGTTTGGAAAATGAACAGCAAGTGCATTTCATTTCACTAGATCATCTGCTTAGTTGAAAAGTCATTTTTTTTAAGGTGTGATTAATCAGCATGATGCAAGTTATCTGCAAATTAACCAAAGATATCCGTCTTGTTGTAATTATATAACCTTAGAAATACACAAGTTACATTTAATGATACATGGAAAGACATCAGATCTTTGTATTTAGTTAGTCATGACTTCAAGTGAGTGAAAAACATTTTGCTGTCCACTGTTAACTTGTCAACTTCAAACCCTTCAGTGGCTTTGAAAGCTAGATTTTCCCTGACAGTTTCAAGGTCAGTATGTTAATGCATGTAATGCACATGTTGGCAGCTGTAACCTCCATGTTTAACGTGGAGGTTACAGCTGCCTGTGCACACCACATGCCAGCACTGCCATAAACATGCTCCCATATACACCTGGCACTTCTATATGGGTGAGGAGGCTTTGTTTTGTGCAACAACAGTTAATGACAGTCCTATACAAAATTAGCTTTACAAGTTCACATAATTTCAGAGTGTTGAGAGAAAAGATGGCTTTTTCTGTTTTATTATTTTGAAGTTTAAATCGGTTTTACATTTAATTCCAGATAGTCTTTAAATAGTCTTAATTTTGGTTTTCTGAAACCTGTGATGTGTTGACAAGAGAGCAGAGATTTTCCAAACATTTGAATTATAATCACCCATTTCTTGCTTCTACTAATCTCTGGTATGCTATAGATAAAGGCTTTTTGGTCATGGTGATAATTGCCTTTACTAAGCTTGTGGTAATCTGCACAATACTCAGTAGTCATTGATGCATCATCACATATAATAATTCATTCTGTTTATTTATTTATTTTTTTTCTGTGTGTCTCCTCTGTTAGAAACCTCAGGTGAGCCTCCGCTGAAAGCCACAGACGCTTCTACCGCAGCACAAGACGGCGGCGACAAGCAGTACAAGAAGGCAAGTCTGCTCTGACCCACTGACTCTCTGTGCTCCGCTCTCGCTCGATCTCAATCAGCTCCTGGCTGCAGCTTGCCTCACTTTCACTTCAGTGTCAAGAACTGCAGTGGAATGAATCAAAATTCACGCCATGAATCTGAAAGTAAAGTTTGGTTAACAGCGTCCATCAAATGGTTGATGATGTGTGGTTTGGGGAAGTATTTTTTAATTAGTGAGCTTTGATTCATTCAACTCCACTGAATGTGGAAGGTGAGCTTCACTCTATTAGTTTACACTCGTAAGTTATTGATGTTATAAAATGACCAAAGTTTGGCAAGAGGATTGTGAGTTATACTCTGTTAAAGTGAAGTGCTACAGGGAGACTTCCTCTGAAGCCGGGTATGAACCATAAATTAAACTTGATCAATTAGTACCACTGAACAGGTTGTGTAATTTATGCATGGCACTCATTCTGACAGAACATAACCTGAGATATGTTTATACTTTTCTTTTTCCCAGAAGCCTCTAGCAGCATACAGGAAGAGCTTGCCTTCTTTCAGCTTCATATTGTCCATCAGCTTCTTGCAGAGCACCTCGTATGCACATTTTGTTTCATGCTGTTGTCCTCTCTCCTTCATGTCCATTTTGTGTTTTGTCCCTTTTTCACAAAGCAACGTGTTCTACTGTTTTATGGAAATGTCTGTTTTTTTATGTTTACACACAACATAGAGTCGAATTTGAAAAGTTTGGGAAAAATATTTTAAGGGGAGTTTCATTAAAAGATAGATGATGGCTGTCCTCTCCTCTTCCCTGCTTTTAGTGCAGAGTCATGGTCCCCAGCATGAACACATGTTGAGTGTAAAAGTTGAGTTCAAAGTGCATTTGATAAGGATGCCGCCCTGCACTTTACAAGCATGCAAAAAAAATAGTTCAAAATCAGGAGAATCCCTTTTCATTTTGAGTTAAGAATTTAATTCCTCTTCATGAATCTGACATCTATTTTGCTCATTATTTGTGCCTCCTCTCCATGTATCATTACGGCCTTTAGACAGGCTGCATCAAGTTGGGGACCAGTAGACTAAAGCTAAGTTGACCTCTGCTCCACCTGCTGTAGGCTTTGCACTCCACCCAGCAATATCCCAGCGCTTGCTTTGCTCATTTAATCTTCATCACCAGACTGATTATGATCAGAATTCATTCCAAAAACCACTGTGTTCAAGAAATACAGAGGTCTCAGTCCTCATGTGCAGGCTACATTAGCATACAGATACATGAGACTTAGTTATTAATTTACTCATATAGTAGAACTTGAATGTCTATGTAGTTTACCCTCCTTGGAGCATGCTAATAGGTTGGATAGTATTGCTTGATTTGTGGCGAAGGTACAGCCAGTAAACCGTAGTGATGCATGATGGCAGGGAAAGGGAACGGAATCGCCACGATGTGCCACTAGCTGAGAGGTGCTGGTTGCGGTATCAGTCGTCTCTTCTGCTTTCAGACCGGTGTCTGGCATACAGTTTGGCATCTCGCCTTTTGTGGCTGAGAGAGACTGACTTTGTTGAGTAGCGCTGATGATGATGTGGCGAGATTCCCAAAGTTTAAGACCTCGATTCCGTTCATCTTGATCCTCGACTGAATTGTGAGACTCCAGCTGATAGAGTATTTATGCTAGTGACTGTGGGCAAAGGCTTGGTTTCCTCTGTTCTGGCCCTGTGTTCAGGTGCTGCCCTAATCTGGTTTGGCAGACCAGATCAGACCAGTCCAGTCCAGTCGGTTGTTGTTGTTGTTGCTGCCTTTGCCTTTCTCTCACTGTGCCGTCCCTCAGCAGGGTCTGCTTGGCGAGCTCATTCTCATTCAGCAACAGATTCAGCGGCACGAGGAGGAAGTCCGGCGGGCTGCTGCGGCCAATAGCGCGCGTCCCCCACCGCCAGAGC
>OMLF01039157.1:23367-37830 GCA_900302615.1 Holocentrus rufus | reverse complement strand
CATTGGAGGGACACACACACACACACACACTAACTCACAGCTCCAAAAATGAGAAATCCATTGATCTTAAAACATTACAGATACACTGAATAATACAAAAACTGTCGGTGTAAAAGTAAAACTCATCACAGAATAATATTATTTAAAGTTTAGGTTATCTTGAGCCTGTGACTTACAAATCTTGCAGGATGTAATCGCCCTGGGGTTTGAAAATCATATGGAATAAATGGTGTTTGGGAATGAATCTTGATTAATTCTTAAATCCTGTAATCTGTCCATCTTAATCACATCTACCTCTATCTCGACCTTCACTTTTTCTTTTCTGTTTTATCTGTCTCCCACTCTCTCTGAAACACACACACACACACACACACACACTCTGTATCTCTTACACACTCTGACTGGCTCTCTCTCTCTCTCTCATCTCTACCCTTCGGCCCGGCAATCAGACTCTCCTCTGCTCTCCTCCTCTTCTCCCGTCTGCGGGTTGATTGTGATTTTTACTTCCAAAAAAACCCTGAAATAACCCCCATTTCATTCCTCCCCCTGGTCCTCTCCACTCCACTGCCGTGCTGTCATCACACTCCTCATCCTTATCGGCTTTTTTTGCACTTCACCTGCATATTCTAGTCTTTTCTCTCAGCTCTGCATTCATCAATACCAGCACTGTGGGTGACGTGGACTGTAATCACATCGTTTTTTCTTGTACAATTTTCAGGAATCACATAATTGGAACTGACATAGCAAATAGGTTATTACTTGTGTTACACGTCACACTTGATATGATACTGGTGGTGTAGGTAACTTTTTTTCTTCACAGTTTTGACAAATCATCATCATCATCATCAGAGTCTGAGCCAAACTAAATCCACTGTCTTCGAGTCTTCCAGGCTGCTCCTTAGGCTGTAATCTCATTTGTTCAAATCTGTGCAGTCTGAATATAAACCAATCACCTCAAGGAAGTGTCACTACCCTACCGCCAATCATGCCACGTGCACACGCACTGTGCACTGCTGCTGTGCACGCTCACTTCCCTGACTTAGCTTAGCCTATGGTAGCTACAGAAGAAAGTCAAGTTTAATGTAATTTGTGAACAGCCACATAAGAAGAAATCAAGCAGGCTCGCCAGTTCTTAATCTGCCATCGCATTGCAGGCACGTGCACGAGCATGCATGAGCGTGCACGTGGGTAAGAAGCACTTGGAGAAAGTATTGAATCTCAGGTGAGTGCTGCTTGAAGTGCTAATTGAGCTCAAATTTCTGATGAAATTCCACTCACTCTACAAAGTTACCCACAGCAACTTTAAATAATTAAATACCTGAGCTGCAGTATAAAAATACTTCCTCATAACAGTTTAAATGAAATACTATTTATCTTATAACTCCCATACTCCTGAGTCTGTATACAGATGTGGACGGGAACAGCCACTAGATGGTGCTAAAGCTCAGTAAAATTACATGATCTACCTTTAAGAGAAATAAAAAGTAATGTGCAATGTTTTATTTGTTCGTTTCTGTGTGCATGGACACACATACAAACAAAAACTTACACAAACACACAGAGAGACACATGCACGTGTACAACACACAACGGCCGGGCAAGAAACAAAATGCTTCATCTTAAGGCTTCAGCTGACAAATTCCACAATCCACCAGCCGCTCTCATGATTTCATCATCTAAATCATCTGTTCTGACAAACTGAGCAGATCTCTGGCTGCTGGCTGGATGCTCACAGAGGCACGTGTGCATGAAGACACACTGCCATGTGGTTTCTCTCTCACACACACACACACATATAAACTAATACATGCCCACTTAACACATTAGACATTACACACACCCTCAATTTCCACCTGTCGTTTTTCATCACCTCACACACTCGGGCAGCAGCCACTTCAGCGGCCATCATCACGTCATCTAAATAATAAATAACGAACGGTGTGGCTACGGGCGATCTGTTGCGATTAACACGTGGCTACAAATGAGTCCTGTGTTAATGCGGCAGCCAGTCACATCCATGCCTGAAATAGAGTGCAGTTGCCTTGACGACGACAAGAGCGTTGGCTGATGCAAAGGCATGTTGAACAGAAAATTAAACAGGTGACCTAACCTGTCTGCACAATACTTCACAGCAACTGCAGACAGAATAAAGCAGTGTGACAAAGCGGACAAGTCAATTCAGAGCTTTTCCATGGCAAGCTGACCTCTTTATTCCTGTGAAGCTGGACATAATAAAATGCATGAAAGGGGACGTCTATGACGACTCAAACTGCAGGTCTTCAGGACAGATTTATAATGCGAGTCGACTGGTGAATTCTCTGAAATGTCTTCTTTCCTGCTTCTCCATCACGACTGCTCCCTCTATTTTTTGTCTTTGTTTTGTTCCCATATCTCTCATTTGCACAGCTGTTCTGCTTGTAGCTAAGCCTTTTAAAACTTCACAATCATTTGATTTATTTATTTTTTGCAATTGCAGTTGAAGCTACAGCCAGTTCATAAAAGCTTTCACATTTGCACCCAAACCTCATGAAGTCAATGGCAGCAACAGCAGTTTGTCTGAATAAAAGGAGACGATCAGGAAACATAACAACTTCTTAATTTGTAGTTTTTGGACTGCTGCAGGTTCCTTCTTTCATATGTTTTGCCAATTTGTTCTGTTGTTATTTCTTTCTGGCGATGACTGAGCCTGTTATCTAATATTGTTGGTAAGACAATCCCACATTCCCCAAGGATTCTCCAATGAAACTTCTCCTGGAGAAAGTACTTTCTTGGAGAAAGCAGTTTCTTTGCAGCAGTATAGTTAGTTGGACTTACAGATGCAAAGAAACTACTGGCTCTAAAGTGGAAACCACCTCATGACATTTCATGATATTCAAGATAAAAAGCTTTGATTCACCAGGATCCAGAGAGCCTCAGAAAAATCCTCATGGACTGCAGGCACCAAGAATATTAAAGATCTTCTCATTATTTAACTTTTTTTCTTTTTTTAACACTCGCTATGCACAAAACCACAGCAGCAACGATGCAGACTCACTGAATATAACTGAGGACATTACAGATTATTATTTTTAGTACCTGCAGGATCATTTCAGGACAGAGAAACCTGAACTGCATTCATGTTTTGCAGCGTTTCTGTTGCTGTGTTCATTATTGACTTCTGTGCATTGGGCTGTACGGCAAACAGGGATAGGTTGTTAAATAATCCCAGTCATGTTTTCCCAATTCCCAACTGGTTTGGTATTTCCACATGACAAGCTTCAGGTCACCTTTCTGCATTTCTCAATGTGCTGCTGCCAATATGTTCACCACAAAAATCAAAATCCAACATCGATACTTTTCTTCTGGGATTGATAGATCAGCAAAACATAGCTGTAAAATGGCACAATGTGTGCAAAATGAATCGCTACAGGGCTTATTTTTTGACAACCCTCATTTATTATTGTTAGACAAGCAGTGGTAAGGCACTGATTGCTGACATTATCAGCGGCAAAGGAGCTAATGGGCCTTTACAGGGCGCTGTCAGTCACAGACGACCGCGTGGAGGACAGGGTCAGAGAGGAGGGCCGAGAATTAGCATGAAGGAGGGAGGGAGGGGGAGGAGGATGGAGAGGAGGGGAGAGAGGGAGGGAAACAACAAATAACTGATGATGATGAAAGAAGAGTCCCGAAGAAAGAAGAGTCTCATCCCACTGGCAGATTATTGACCTTGTTTGAAGAAAAACAAAATGCTGCGTTCACAGGACCTTGGATTTCAGAATTTCCATCTTGTGAATTTCAACGACATGTTCAAGATGTCAGCTCAGGAAAAAATTATGCTTTTTTTGTTCCTTCTCCATGGAGGAAAATTCAGTTTCTTCCTCTTGCGAGCATCTGAATGACTTTTTTACAGCGTGGAGAGATGAGATAGAGCTTCAGTCAACCACTTAGTAACTCTCCAGCAACTATTGTCTTAGCAGCCGATAAACCAGCAGCAACCAATTATTTTCTGCTGACATGAACATCCACAAATTACAGGCTGTTTCGAACACACATCTCCCTCCTGTATCTGCTCAGTGAAGGGAGCAGCAGCTGGACAAAGCTCGGCCCTGCTGCGTCTGAAGGGCCATTGCTCATGTTGGGGTCGCACATTGTCCCCGATTCAAACTCTTCTCTCGCCTTTTGTGTCCCGTTTTCTCCATCTCTGCGTCCAAAGTAAACACTCCGATGTCGTATGAATGTGTGTGTACTTCTCTTCAGAACGCACTGCAACAAAAACGTCCTTAACAGACTCTTGGCCTCTCTTGAAATCTTTAGTTAAAGCAGCCGAGGTTATCTGACAACGGAGAGAGTTCAGCTTGTTTCCAAAGTGTTTTTTCACTTCTTGTAAGAAATGGAGTGAGAATCATGTCTATATTGAAGACCTTGTTGAGATGGACATTTTTTTTGCACTGTGCTGTACCAAATCTCCTCACAAGGAGACAAAGATAAAAGAAATCCTTCAAAGCAAGGATATTTTGCTTGTCCGCCCCTCTATGTGGGGCTTATTTGGGATTTAGATTTAGGATGAGGGTTTGGCTCATTTTAAGATTGGGTGTGAAGGTTAGGGTAGCAATAGCAGTAGTAGAGGCCGTTTACGTAGTTAAGTTAGTTGAAGAAATGCAGTTGTAGTAGAAGCATTAGTAGACCTATAGCAATAACAGCAGCAGTAGTAGTACCATAGATATATGGTTTAAAAAAATCTTGATAATAATCCCACTTGTTTCCAATGCATTTTACAATTTTTTACAAGTTTTCTTGCAAACTCACAAAAATATGTTGAAACAAGGCAGAATAAGGCAGATCAGCCCACTAGGATCAAGAAAATGACACTTGATTCAAGAAAATTCTGGAAACAAGTTGATTAGCATTGGAAACAAGTGGGATTATCTCATCCCACTCGCAGATTAGTGACCTCGCTGGAAGAAAAACCCTGAAGATGAGACTGAACATTTTGGCCTGATTGTGGCAAATAAAAGGTCATGAGAAAGGCCATGAGAAAAGGTCACCAAAAGTGAGGGATTTCAAGATATGTCCAGTGTTGAAAACATGGACAGACAGACAGACAGACCAACTGACACAGCCATCCTTAAGCCCCGCCCACCAGCGGGCAAAAGGCAGGAGTTGCATTTCATCAGTAGGACAGTCTGCAGAACAGCAGCTTTTGTAGCAGTGGAACTTGCAAAAAAAAAAGAAAAAAAAAGCAATAGCAAATATCTTCAGTACGAAATAACTGAAAATTATTCAGGTTCAGGAATTAATGCTGTCGATGGAAGGTTCCTCACGAATACTGAAACCCGTTTGTGTGTGTGTGTTCATGTATCACTGTTGACACTCAATTGAATGCTTGAATGGTTGTTGAAATGTAACAGTGGCCGACTCCTTGAGAAACGATGACTCTCTGAAATAGAGGTCTTCTGTGGAGCTCGGAGCCAAGCTGCAGGTCAGAGCGACACGATGAGTCAGATTTACAGACGGAGAGAGAACGACTGAGGGGGAACGAGCCGCACAAAGCGAGAGAGAGAGAGAGAGAAAGAAAGAGAGAAAAACACACAGCGTCGACGAGCAGCAGATACAGACAGAGCTGACAGGACAGATTGTGCTCCCTCTGTGGTGATGGATGACAGATACAGACATCCGCATCCCAACAGAAACCAAAAACATCAGGGAAACATTCTGTTAAAAAAAAAACTGATAAAGATTTAAAGCTGTTTTTTTTTTTCACAGCATCACATACAGAGGAAAACAGAAATTTCTCTCCAATCAAAGATAGAAACTGGTTGTGTTCACATCATCCAAACGTTTGAATATTTTCATGGGGAGAGAAACGATGAATTTAATTACTTTAATTGATTCATTTTTGTTTTTCTTAAATGAGTGATGTCATTAAAGGGGTAACAATTACTGTTTTTATCAGCCTATAGAAAAAATAACATCTGCAGGGGGTTGAGTGTTGCTGATTACAGTTTCAAAACTCACTGCTCACGCAAACTTCCAGACATGCTCAGCAAAAACACACTGAACGACATAAACTAGAGCTCAAAATGCTGAGTGATAGTCGAGCAAAAACTAAAGGAAAACCTTGATGATCTCATGTTGTTTTGGTGCTTCTCAACTAGCAGCTGCTTTCAGTAGCATTTTTATTTATTTTATCAAAGCCGAACAAAAGCTTCAAGCAGTTAACTTCGAGCAGGTAAACTAGTATCCAGCTAGTTCTACCAGTAAGTTGGACTGAGCCACAACTGAGCACGAAAACATTTGTTCAAACAGCAGAAAGCCCCGTGGGTAACAGATGATTTCAGAGTTTACCTGGTTTCCCAGTTTGAGAGGCTAAAGTCTGGGAGATGTTATAGGACGCAGTCAACAACCAGGAACATCTATGAGAAATCATTCATCCCAAATGCAATTGGCTTCCTGAACTAAAATGTTTATATTGTCTTTTAATGCATATCGTGTCCTTTGAAGGGATAGTTCACCCATTTTTAAAAACCTGACTTTATTTCACTTATCCCCTAGCTGTTATGTAGGACAGAGTGAGTGCTCTAAATGCTAACTGTTAGCCACCTGCCATCGAGGCATACTTATAAAAATACCTGCCTTAATCCACTCCACTTGGTAAATAAACAAAGTTTGGGTTTGATGAAGTGTATCAGAATTTTTATAGTCTGAAATGGTGTAAAAAAAAAAAGTTGACTGCTCAAATAAACAGAAATAAACAGTAGAACTATTTTCTTGTGTGGCAGCTCTCTGTGCTGGATGTGCTAGCTAACATGCTACTTCTCTCCAGCTAACATTCTAAAAAATAACTGACCAGCACAGAGAGCTGCCAAACAAGAAAACAGTTGTACTGTTGATTTTAACTTTTTTAATGCCATTTCAGATTACAACAGACATCATCAAACCCAAACTTTGTTTATTTCAACTTTGTGGATTGAGGCAGTTATTTTTCAGAATGTTAGCCAAGCCACCTGCCACTGCAACTCAGTGGCAGGTGGCTAACTGTTAGCATTTAGAGCACTCAGCTAGTTTTCGGTATCCGTTGACGATGAAAGGAGGACGGCACCTCCTCTGTCCTACATAACAGCTAGAGGGTACGTGGAATAATATAAAGTTTTTCAAAATGGCTTAAAGCTTGTATCCTTTTTGTCTGTTTTAATGATATGTCTATGTTGTGCAATATTGCCAAGTAAAGCTCAAGGGAAATTTTCACCACATGTGGACAATAAAGCTCTGTTCGAGTTCAGGTTTAGTTAGAACCCTATTTCCGAATAAACTTTATTTGTAGTTTAATCAGAACTGTAGAAAAAAAAGTGGCTAAAAAGTAGGACTGACTGAAAAAGTATATGCAGTTCTATTTATTCATAAACAATGAGGTGCTGGGCATAAGTCTACATCACAGGATGACCGAAGCGTCATGTTTTATGAATAAATAAAGCTACAGATATTTTTCTACAAAGCAAGTGCCATGCTCACTTTTTTCCCACAGATGGTCCACTTTTTTTGGCAGCACCTTGTCTCATGCTGTTTGAGGACAGACCGGTGAATCTATTGTAACTTTAAAAGTCTAGACATTTTTGTGTTGCATCTCATGTCTCATCTAACCAGTGACAGAGAAAGAGGAGAGCGAGCGAGAGAGCCGGACAGTGAGCGAGAGAGAGAGAGAGAGAGAGAGAGAGAGAATGTTCCAACTGCTGAACTTTCATGTGACCAATGATGATGATTGTTGCCAGGCAACTGTCTGACCCTGATGCGGATGCCATAGTAGCATGCATGCACGCATAAACACACACACACACACACACACACACTGCACAATGCGGGCCGTTCTGATGAGGCTTCAGACGGCTCCACTGAGAAAACATCTCCTCTTGCTGAACCTCATCAGGAAAGCAGTCAGACTCAGAAAAACAGAGACAGACTGTGTTGGAACAAGTTGCACCGCCGATCCAAAGAGACTTCAAGATGCATGCATGCATAGATAAACATGCAAACAAATGAAAATAGAAGAAGAAGACGGAACAAACAGATCAGCATCATCATCATCAGGGTTTCATGCCTCAGGGAGTTTGCAGAAGTTGTGGCAAATATGAACACCAGAATTGGTCGGGAGGTTTTATTCTGTCATTAAATGGATGGATGAAGTTCAGGGCAGGGAATTACTATCCAGCAGTTCTCCAAAAATATTCTTGTGGAGTATACTCCTTCCTGCCTGCCTGGCCGTCCTTCTGCTGCTCGTCTGTTTCTCCAGGCGAGTTTCCATCCAAGTGTCAAGTGAATCTCAAGTGGATTTCTCAAATGTCGCAAAATAGAACATGCAAATCAGGTGTTTCCATGAGCTGGGCTGGAGCGAATATGTTGAATTTCGCTGAACTTCGTTAGAAAACACCGACAAAGCTGGAAAAAGCCTCTCGAGAATCAGCCTTTACGTCAGTGGTGTCAGCATATTTCACAGTATCTGCACACCAAACCAAAGAAAGACACTCAGCAAGTTTTCAATATACCAACTAATGGCCAAAGAGCCGTGACAGACATTAAGACATGGAGCAGAACTGGGCTTATGACATTTGTGGGAGGTCACGGTGTCCAGATGGCATTTCAAGATGTCTGAAGTCGCTTTTGAACTGTTGCGTAACCAGAGTGATTCACTTGTCTGGCTGGTATCGAGCCAACATGAGTCCTGATTCTGTAAATGTGTCTCCAGTGTAAAAAATGGTCGCATAGAGACGTTTTTGTTTATTTGAATAAACTCAAAATTTAATGTTTGCATTCAATTTAATACCTTTAAATGCCATTTACAGTTCAATCAAAGTTAAGAGTTACAATTGAAAAATTAGAACTTAATTTATGTACCAAAATAAAGAACAAATGCTGACAAAACTAGCTAATTTCTGACTGAACATTGCGAATCAGAGTTCTTAAACTAGAAATGGTGAGAACAAAAGAAAAGGACAGCAGGAAAATTAAAAAGGTATTGAGTAATCTATCACTTCTGCACCTCTACTGGTGACAAATAAAGTCACATTTTCACAACAGAGACATGTAAGCTAGCTAATTCGATACAACAGAAACATCAAAAAACTGTAATAATAATCCTGGTTTGCCATTCGCTTTTTTCATCTTGAGAACAAAATACGTCTCAAAATTCCAGTGCTGACTTTCCAGAACCCACTTTCTATAGTTTTGAATACTGATCAGCAACTCCTACCAATTCCCAACTGGGTAACAGTGTCTGGAAAAGCAGATAGGGTGAAATAATAATTAATATGCTGCTGATTATGTTGCTAAAGCTGTTTTGTATTAATCTGAATGTGGACATGGAGCATGAAGAAAACTGTTATTGGAGGGTGACAAAAAATAAGATAAATAAGACGAAATTCCTGAGGTTTGTGATCTTTTCAGGACTTTTTAAACTTTTCTAAGGACCTGCTGAAACCCTGAGCTCGTCTACCTGCCAGTCTGTCTGTCTGCCTGACTTCCTGTCGTCCCGCCCGCCTGTCAGGGCGTTCAGCGTCTGTGTGCGCTGACCTGAAAGCTGTCCACCCATCAGACGCGTCCTCTAATGCCACTGAGCATGCTGGGATAGCTGCAGCGGTGTGCGTTTGCATCTGTGTGTCCTCAGAACCCATACTCATACCAGTCATGTTTATGTGTGCATCTTCAATCTAGTTGGAGAAAACTTTATCTTTGACAGTATTTCTTTCTTTTTCTCCACTTGTGGACTAAAGAAGTAATCTGCAACATTTTCATATTGATGCCAACTTTGTTTGATGTGTGTGAATGCAGCCTTAGATTGCTGAAAAACGTTCTGCTATCAAACTTCACTGTAGCTGTGTTGACAAAATCTCAACGTGACGTCTCATTTATCTGTCGCTCCTTGTCTGCAGGGACATAATGTCCTCCTCCTTTTTTTTCTATATTGAAGGTGAGCTATATTCTATGTCCTATAATTTGTATTTCACTGGGAGTTTTGTAAAACACTGTTTTCTGGGTCGGGTAATTGCCAATCAACTCAGGTAGTGAGCACGAATTACCAGTAATAGAGCTCTCAAATGATGTTTTATAAATGAGGGTTCCAGGTAATATATGAAAGCTGACATTAAATTTTACCTGGTACGAGAATAAATAAAGAACTATAAATAAATGATAAATACGTGCCCAAGGTGATCACATTATGAATTCTACATTATTCTGAGTACCTTTTTTTCGACTGAATGTAAGATATTTCATTTTATTTAATAACACTCTGAGTTACAAAAGCAAATGGAAAATGAACTTGGCTGTGATACCATCTTTAGAAAAAGAGTTGCCATCAGAGAGGCAGTCAGATCAATCGTCGTCGCTGCAAATGTCCTGGGTTTTCTCAAAGAGACCAATTACCATCTGAAATTGAAGGCACCTTTCAGAGGTGTGTTTGGAAACTATGTGATTTTCATGGTTGTAATGGGAAATGAAAAAAATAATAAAAAGAATAAAATCAATACATGACAAAAAAAAGCCTCTAAGTCTGAAAGTTTTGGATCCAGGGGCGTTTTCATGTTTGACGAGCTGCTGATTCAGTGGCTGCCAGGAAACATGCTGAGCTTGGGAACTAGAAAGAAAAACTAGAGATGTCTCGGAGATTTCCTCGACTAATTAAGCGCCGCAGTTTCCATCACCGGCAAAGTTCTCAAGACTGACACACTCCGAGAAGGATGGGAGTATGGGACTACAAAAAACATAAATTTGTCACTGCAATCTCCTGAATTTGTGCAGGACACTCTGAGAGAAAGAAAAGTGAGAGAGACAGAGAAATAAATACAATACCAGACATGTGCATTGTTTGAAAGTCTTGAGCGGAACTCATTTTTGGTTAAACATCAAATCCAGTCACTGAAATCGCTAAAAACAATGACATGGACAACCGACATAATCCAGAGTCCTCAGGGCAAAGTTTCATTGACCTAGTTGTGGCCCAAAAAATGCTGGCAAACTGTATCTGCCACCAAAATTTCAAAACTTTTTGATGGTAAATTTTTGATGGTTTCAGCTCCATAAACGAAAAGCCATCGACCCCCATTGAATTGGGGTGAATGGAAACCTCACCAAATCGCGCACACAAAATATCTTTTCCTTGTCTTTTGGGTGAACTGTTCCTTTAAGTGTTTACCCCTCTGGTTTCACTCCCTCCATCCCTTCTTCACACAGCCAGACCTTCATCCCTTCATCCCTCTGTCCTCGGAGGCTGAATAGTAGATGAGACGAACATCAGTGTGGCTTCATTAAGCAGCAGATGAAACATCTCAGCAGGAAATGCAGCAGCAGCCCAGAGGTTACAGAGAAGCAGGCTGGTGGCCGGGAGGATGTTTGTTTGAATCTCAGACTTGCTGTGAGGAAAGTGAACGGTCAGCTCGCCCTCGGCAGCTTCTGTCACGACGCCGTTGAGCGAAGCGGCGGCTGCACAGGGCAGATCCCAGAGGTCGATGTCTGCAACTGCATGCAAAGTTCCTGCTGTGGTCCTGATGTAAAATCCCTTCTAAATGTGTTTCCACAACTAAGTCAGAGCGATTCCACGGCATAAAAATTGCATTTCATCCTGTTTTTTTAGGTTGTGTCTCAACTCAAATATAATCCTATAGGGGTAAACAGTCTCGTATACAGTTGAGTTTTCGTGCGGAGAACCAGCTAAAACCCACCAACCAAAATGCATGTTGGCACAGTACTGTAAAGTGACCCACTTGTAAAATTCCCTGACGTTCCCTAAACCATCTCTGTGAGACATACAACTCTCTAAATCGAATAATGTTCCAGATGATCAGTGGGAAGCCTGCTCAGTCGCACACTTAAATAAATAATAAAATGCTGGCAGAGTTTCCAATGCATAAACTGCATGAAGGACACATACAGGAAAACGCCAGAAAATACAACTACATACATGCAAATCATGCAAAAAGACTGACTGTGTAAGTTTGAAAGGCTAACCTGCAACTAGTGTGCAAAGGAGAAATGTAGAAATGCATTAGACAGAAGATGAACTAGTGATGAAAATGTGCAGAAAAGACAAGTTAAACTATGACAAACTTCCTTTGAAGAATTGACGATAGATGCTGTGATATAATGACCTACATGCACAGTGTTAGTTGTTGTTTCACACATTTATCCTGTAGACAGTTCTTTCCTGAAACTTGAAGAGTAGAACCAAACTGGCATACAGTATTACAACCACAAAACGTCCTGATGATTTCTAGCAACTTCTGGTGCCTGAAAACAGGCCAAAACCAGATTAAAAAATACTGTTGAATATGGAACAAAAAGTGCCTTAATTCAGCTAGATGAGAGGAGGTGTAAATGATTACAACGCAAGAAGGCACTCAGCAGAGCAGGAAAGTGTCTTGTCCGGCTTTGACCCATAACCAACCTCCTCGGCAGGTTTCATGATGTTATGTGGATGTGTTCGGATACTACAGCCCTGTTTGTGCTAAGCCCCGCCCACTGCTATCGCTAACTACGAAGCCAAGAGGCAATGGTCAAAGCGGGACTGATAAAAATGGCTTTTAATTAAACATGACAAACACTGAAGATCAGTGTCCCGACTGGCTCTATCAAATTGAATCAAACCCTTCCCAAGAAAATCCCAGGAAACATTTTATTGGTGGATGGGATTCAGTTTCTGTGTTATCTTGAAAGGATATTACCATGTGAATAATAAAAAAAATGAAGTACAGCCATAGCATTTTCTGCACAGCGTGTACTGATAAATTCAGATCTAATCCTATTCGTCATTTTATATGTTCCAAAATTCAATCTGAGGACATAAATAAACAAAACGCCATAAGGCAGACTTTGATTTCCGCTAATACTGACTGAATTATTTAGGGCAAGTCATGCATAAAGTATGAGGGGGGACTGTTTCGCGTGTGTGTGTATATATGTGTGTCTATATGCGTAGGTGTGTACATATGCACATTTGTGTGGGTACATGCTTACAAGGAGCTCAAACAGCTGAATCACAGTTACAAAGGACTCATCTATTAAACATGAATCAAATCTTTAAGATCCACAGAAACATCTTGGGCAGGCAGACAACTTCACTCGCTGACACGCCTCAACGTGCGGAGCAACCACAGGTCAGATCATGACACACTGTGGCTAATTTGGCTCTTGTTAACACAGTGTGTGTAGCAGTCAGGAAGGACAACGTGTCTTTGAAGACATCTGCAAGTATCAGAGTCAGATTTAATGCTTTTTAAGACCTTTCAAAGATTGTAATAAAATCTAAGACTTATGTTTAGCTTGCAGGTAAGTATAAAGGCAGGTGAAGGTAGGAACATGTTTATGTATAAATCTTCATATGAATCTAATCAAAGGAACCTCCAAGGATCTTCTTTGAGTTCTCTCTATAGGTTGGTGTGAAGCAGGTGAGGTCACTTTCACAGGAGGAAAGCAACATCAAAAATGTCGATCTAATGCAGAAGAACATGACTATTGAAATAGATGATTAAATGAAAATTGATCAATTTTATGTTGAACTTAATTCAAATTTAAGGCTGTTTGATGAATTTTAAGGGATAATAGTTCTTACCTTGAATTATTTAATTTTACAGGTCTTTAAGGACCTGCAGACGCCCTGCAAACCCCCACACACTTTAATTCTGTCTTCTTCATGGTAATTTAAAGCAGAACCCTGAGTGTGTGGTAGGTCTTTCCCAGGACAAATCCTGCAGTTCACAGGAAGTGATTTCACATTTCTAACAAGAGACACCAGGCAGCGGCCCACATTTCATTTGGTTATTCTGGCACTCCGACATCTTGGACTACATCGTCTGAGCTGGGATTTAATTTCATGCCGGGTCCAAAATTAACATTTCGGCTCATGTGCCAATGGCAGGTTAAGTGGAAAAATTTACCAGCCAAGGATATTTTATTTACCAGTCAAAAAACTATCACGCCTTGGCCAAAATAATTAACAACAGAGGCTGCATCTATTTCATATCTAAATCAGAGAAACTAGACACAAATTTTCTTCAGATTCTGTATTCTTCCTGTTCTCCTTTAATGGTTGAGGATAAGACTATATATTTCTAATATGTACACAAATTATATTTCCCTAAAAATTGAAAATCAGTTCATGTTTTTGTGCAGTCAAAAAAAAAAAATCTGTCAATGTGGTTTTAAGGGACGAACATCCTGATTAGAAGATTAGAAAAAGGAAACAATGGCAATACATACCGTCCACAGTCATATACCACACAGAGCTAAGGAACCGGATGGGACTGTCCGTCTACTGGTCTTCTGTGATGGCTGAGAAAACTGAAGCTCCTATTTTTCATAGAAGCCTTTGAAATGAAGAAGAAACCCTCCGAAACACCTCACCTCTTACAAGACCAATTAAAGTCGTGTCCGAGATCAAAACCACCAACCACCAATCATTTAACAGGAAAATCAACCAATTATAACAAAGATCAACCAATT
>OMLF01039157.1:8256-23038 GCA_900302615.1 Holocentrus rufus | reverse complement strand
CCTCATCCCTGTCCAACACGGACGTCATCAGGTTTGATTGCAGATTCAGGATGCGTACAAAGAGGAAGGCTATGTTCCAATGTATAATGGAAAAATGGTACTTGATGAGCTTGAGTGTGTGTGTGTGTGTGTTTACGTGTGTGTTGTGTGTCAGCAGCGCACCCTTTTATCTCCTCACCACTACCTGCTTCTCTCATTCTGCACAAAGGCGTCATCACACCTTGAGTTTCCCACATGCTAAAGGCTCAGAGATATTTCAATAGGCTGATTCAGATTAATGAGAGCGCGCGGGATTATTCTGCAGAGCTCAACATGATGCAGTATCACACACTCACACACTCCCCTTCCCCTACAGGGAGTATCGAGTATTGAGAACTCAGCCTTCAGGTTAAAACCAATAATGACAGCACCGACCCTGAGGCTACAATCAGCCACTCTGACGGCCTGCGATCGAAACACATTCACTGCGTTTTATTATTTTTTAAAATCTGCTTCTGTTTGCCGAGCAGCAGGCAGCGGCGGCACACGCACATGTGGTCGATAGTTTCCTGATGTCAATCCCAGCCTGAATGGGAGAAGCGGAGCTGAGAGAACGGCCATGAAGGAGAGAAAAACTCTTAAACACTTCAGCTCATTTGTTCCAGTGGAGCTGGAGCATCAGACTGCTGCACAGGGCTGCACTGTGCCCTTGTGACAGTAAGTGTTAGGGCTGGACAATATATTGATATCATGTCGATATCAGGACATGAGACGAGATATCGTTCGGGATTTGTGACGTCTGTCCACAGATCCCAAATCTGTCCTGCTGAATTCCAGGGAAATGTGTATAAAATGATGCACAAGACATGTAGATCTTTTCTATTTGATGTAATGCTGCAGCCATAAAACAATGGCATCTTGGCTTTGAATATTTCACTCAATATAAGTGTGATGGAGCTTCAATGAAGCTGCAACCAGCAGATACACAATATGGATGGACAAAACATGTTTTCCCATATTGTAGATATGGGAAAACATGTTTTTTCCATTTTTTTAAGCTATTTTAGAGGATATTTACAGAAAATTTCAAGAGATTCAAGGGGTCAATGAACACAATATACATACTGACACATGCATCAGATATTTGTTTTGGATTTGTAACATTGTGATATGACACATGTTGTCTTTTCCTGGTTTTAAAAGCTGCATTACAGCAAATTGATGCAATTTTCTGAACTTATTACACTGTTTTAGCCTCTACTTGCATGGCCATCATATTCACATTACTAATGATCACACATTATCGATATTGAGGTATTTGGTCAAAGATATCGTGATATTTGATTTGTCCATATGGTCCAGCCACACTAAATGTTGTTGAAGAGGAGCGTGCCAGTTAAAGCAGAGCCACAAGTTATGAAGTTTCAATCGTGGGCTCATTTCCCATGGGAAATTTATTTGAGAATGAATTATAATGTTGGTTATCAAATATCTGTCTATATCACAAACATATGTCAGTATGTTATTAGTCCCTCTCACTTTGCCTGATGAAGGTCTGATGAACTGAGTTTGAATAAAGATTTCTTGCAAGTCAGAGGACAAGTGAGCAGAGAATTCTCTCACTTTGTGCTCCAGATACGACTTCTCCTGCACACCTGTCATTTACTCTTTTTTTTAGGTGTGCATAAGCTTCGTCACACTTTGAAGCTTCAATCGGTGCCAAAAACAGTGATTGAACACTTACTTTTTTCTTTTTTTATATAATGATTACTTTCAAAAATACCCCAGGAATATTAATAAGTAGCTTATGCATCCACATTAATCAGTTCTTCTCAGATGAGGATATTTAAACTCTCAGAACAGCTCTCCTTAATGTTCCTATCTGAAATGCCACACGCCTGGCGAGGCGGTGACACATCGCAGGCTTACTGTTAGCGGTGGCTAAAGGCTGTAGCATCTGGAATGATTTGAAAATTTGTGAAGATAATCCCTCAAAAAGTTGAGTCCCAGGTACGCCAAACAAAACTGTTACACTGCACGGTCTTGAGGCCCAATAAACATGGTGAATGCATTTCCTGCCTCAGTAAGACTTATAAAGTCTTCCTGTGGAATATTTTGAGAAGTTGTATTGTTTGCATCAGAGTGTGTAATGTGTCAGCTGCATGCTCATGACGTGCTGGAAGAGCATTTGGGCCCCATTTGCACTTAAAATGTGATCTGTATAGGAATATTTTACCCGGATAATGGAAAACACGTTGACACAGGGTGTCGTGTGCAGAATGTGGTCTGCAAGATCAGACTGCATTCCGATCACGATGCGTTCTGCACACATTTACACCTGCATGTGGATGCGGTCTGGCTCGCATACTGGTCTGATCCCAGCCAGGTGTAAATGGACTCCGTACAGCTGGGACGCATTCGGGAGATAAAACCTGCCAGTAAGTTGAAAACGCCACCGTGCCTTGTCTTCCTGTTGGCTCTAATCGCCAAACAACCGGCCTAATGACGAGAACGCATGTTTGCTGCAAGGTGCAAATACAATCCTCACATTAGATGTCATCATCCATATAGAGACCTATAGCACCATTAGTGGTCAAAAACTACATTAGTACCTTTTAATAGACCCCTTTTCACAGCAGCCATGAAATAGAAGGATAAACCCAGGTGTTACTAATGACATTAATGAAGGTTCTGCTCCATTCTGCTCTGGCTCACTGGAAAAACTCTGCTACACCTAAATGGAACAGAACCTTAATTAATGCCATTAGTAACACCTGTGTTTGCCCTGCTATTTCATGTCAAATTGGCTGCTGTGAAAAAGGTCTACTGTAATTGGTAATATGTGAAAAAGAGAGAGAGAGAGTGTGTGCATGCATACTATGACGTTGACGTTGCCTTGCTTTCCCTGACTTTCTGTTTTGTTGCAACGACTCGCTGACAAAATAACGTTACTTTAGATTACCGACATTTCCAGGTAAGTTAAGTGACACTTGTTGCTGCTGGTGCAAAACAGATGGAAGTTTAAGAATCAGAGGAAGTTTGGACTCCTGAGCCTCCAAACTTCCCACTGAAGCTCTGAAGCCCAAACACAGGAGAACAGCTCTACTACCATTCCTGTATAAATGATCCACTCTTTCCGATGCACAACGCTGCATGAGGGACCCGTCCACACACAGGAGGAAATACGACTGCTTACATTAAAATTTTTCTGCATAAACCAGATTTGACCAGACCACAAACACCCATACATACACTGACTCACAACACACTGCGTTCCCCAAAGGGCCACGATCCTGGGAATAAGACTGATCTTATACAACTCCATTATGTATATGCTGCTTCCTGCTTACCATGTTGGCCGACTCGCCTCAGAGGCCTTCGGGGCAGAAACAGGGACGCAATGAATCTGTAACCAAGCTGTGCAAGCTCATCTGAGATGTGCATTCATTTTGCAGAGCTGAGAGCTGCAGGAGAAGCAACATCATGGTCATCAGGGGAGGAGCAAAGGAAGCTGGGATTGCTGGTCATCTCTGGTCAACGGTTTATACATTTTCATGAAATGATCATATCAGGTAAGTGTTTTGTTGTTTCTTCTTCCAGTTTTGGATAGTATTCATGCAATTTCCACTTGACTCTTTCTTTTTTTTTTTTTTTACAGTAAAGAGAAACAGGAAGTGCAGGGCAGAGGGAGAGGAGGGCGTGCAGTGAAGGGCCCGGGCCACAATTGATCCAAGGCCACCAAAACAGGGACTAATACTGGCTCTTACAATTTATATTCAAGACCTTCTAAGACCCTTTAAAGCCCAGTCAGAGTGAAATATAAGATCAATTTTGCAACTGAAATAAACATGAAAACAAAAACAACTGAATCAGTTAGTCCCAGTGGGGTCTGTGGAAATCTGTGAGTCAGGGAAGGATTTAATGTTTCCTTGTGCTGCAGTAATACATTATTTTGCGGCGCTTTTTACGATCATCAGCTTGCATGAAATCCATGCTCAAGAGTGTAAATCCTTATAAAAACTTTACAGCTTTATTGTACAAAAATCCTAATCTCTCTAACTCCATTGCACTTGTTAGTTACAGTGACACAGAGGATGTCAGTGTGGCCAATGAGTGAGCAGGACTCCTGGCTGATGAACAAGCTGCAGGCGGGTCTTCAGTTTGGTGAACATGAAGGGAAGTTGTGCACAGTTGTTCATGCATGAGAAAACACTTAGTAGTAGTAGTTTATTTAGCTTTGTTTTTTTGTTTTTTTTGAACATGAATAGAGAGTCAAGACGTGGATTACCCTGCACAATAAGTTTGAGAATCTGAAACACAAATTATCACTGTTTTTGCTGCTGTTTGTCGAACTCAACAGAATGGCTACAGTCTCTGAAAGCTTCGTTCTCCATCAGGCGTGAGATTCAAACCTTTTTCCTCTGACAACATGGGGTGAGTATGTGACCAAAAAAAATATCAGCTTTTGGGTGAACTATTCCTTTAAAGCTCTGTTAGCCATCTTTGTCCATTGGTGATTATCATGCAAGAAATGTGAAATTACAGCAAATGGGAGGTCACTGTGACGCTGAGGGGAGTGCGTCAGATGAATGACTAACACACACACACGCACACACACACACACAAATTGAAAAAAAAAATCAAACCTTTCCTCTTTGGCTCAGTTAATTAACGAGGTTGAATGCAGACCAGTCCAGGCTGCTATCTAATAATCACCAGTGTCGACTGTATTATCTTGGCAATTAGCCTGTATGAACATTGTGAACACAGCTGAGGAAAAGGGTCGCCTCTTTTCTCATCCACATTAAGATCCTTTCTGAGAACCAGTAATGCTTTAATTTGCCAAGTAAAAGGGACGCACAAAAAATATGATTTGATTAATGGGTCTGGTGGTGTCTGGATTTAATTTTTTGGCTTATCTACCAACAGCTGGTCGACCTAATTAATATATAAGACGGGCTGAATACACACCTGAATTACAGAGGTGCAGGTCGAGTCAATAAAGTAGGTCCAGCTTTGACTGCTGCACACTCCATCCTGATGCATTTTTTTTTCATTTACAGCCCAAAAACCAAACAGCAAAGCAGCTTTTATAAGAGTTGCTGCAGTAATTGCACAGTTTAAAACACAAGTGCACTCAATTATGCTGCATCACCACAGACATTTCCATCAATTATCAATAAGCAACAACAGAGGACATTTCATGTGATTTAGAAAACAATGGACCCCAATACATATTATGTTTTGCTGCTTTTGCCTTTCATCCTATGGCAAAAATGTTCATGCATTTGGTGTGACATCATTAATATTTACACAACAACCACGGCAATTATACAATACAACACACTGCAGCCACGCGAAATTAAATTAAACTCAATTAATTTACCTGCCAAGAAAAACCAAAAACAAAAGCTGATGCCTTCTTTCCGTACGAACACACACATACAAACACACACAGTGTCGCTCATTACCACCCTCTCTTCCTCTAATACCCTTATCTATCAGGGGTTTTGGGTTCATTTTTTTCTGTTACTTTCAATTTCATGCAATTAGTTTCATCATGTCACACTCTGCTGCCATTTGGACTCGTCTTATCCAGTCCGCTTATCTCTGCCTGCCATGTTGTCATCTTCCTTTCTTTCATTTGCTGTGAGGTGAGACGTTTTCATGGGCCACTTGTCTTTACTGTGTCATAAGCGATTATTTTATATTTATTTATTTATCTATTTTAGAAATTACTATTTTATTGCTGAAAAGGAACTAAAACTAAAAGCTGAACTGAAGTGAACGGGAAAACAACCTGTGTGTCCATTGACATGTAGCTTTATTATGTGTCTGCATAAATGTGAATAATCATGCATGTGATGTCACTGCATTAAGAAAGCGCCCACAAAGTCGAGGAGGAGAGGAATGAAGGATGATTTAAGTAGAGCCCAGATTCACAAACCAGAGAAAAGTCCAGACTATAGACAGAGAAACACAGTGGGAAAACCAGGACAGTAAGAGCATGAGCCATCAAAGAAGTACGACTTTAAAGTGGTCGCCGCTGCAGCAGTCCCTCTTCAAGCATTTATCCTGCATCTCTGCTGAATTAGCACCGCAGACAGGTCTTCTCTGGCACATTTTACAAAGTCTGGTGTCTTTCAGCCGAATCGTTTCCAGACAATTTCTGACAGCTGAATTTCCACTTTTCGACAGAGCAACAATTCTGCAGCACTTCAGCAAGAATGCAGGAAAAGAGGGACTTGGGCAGTGGCTACTTTTGTTTTTTTTTGCTTTTTGTGATGTTTTTGAGACTTTGGGTAGCAGCTGGTGTGGGTATATGAAGGGAGGCTTGCCTGAAAGAGGTCCGGCTCTACCTATCCTGATGCTCATCTCCTCGGGGTCGACCGGCAGGAACGAGGGCGCCTCCGCTTTGTCTTTGTCCAGTTTGGACTCGGGGGGGAGAGCCAGGGCGGTGTGGGGGTCGGCTCCTACACCCTGCAGACAACACACACACACACACACAGGCTGGGTTAACACGGTTCAAAAGTAACCTCACGTATCCTCGTTATCAGCCCAGTTAAAGGAACACAAGGCGATTTTACAGCTAAGTTTCCCCTTTGAGTTCTCAGTTCTGCCCTCGTCAGGTCATTCGGGCCAATCAGTTCGTTTGATGATGAAAGTGATGATCCATGGATGTCAGACTCAGAGATAAGTTACTCCTAACGATAGAAACTTTTATGCTCCACTGATCTGTAAAAGAAAATCTGCTGTTGTAAATTAAAATCATAGACCTGTGAAATGATTTTTTTTTTAATACGTGGCTTATTTCTATGATCTGAAAATGACCTAGGGATCGTTTAAGGTCAGTTTGGGTTGAACCTTTAATAAATTGCATTGGAGTCTCCCTGTTGTCATTAATAAAGCATTAAAAGAATATTCCAGCCACCCGGCGGTTCCCCCTGTTGATCAGTAGCAGTACGTTTCCTCTTCTAACGGCTGCGTGAGCCTGACTTTCTGCAGACAGTGAAAGAGTTAAAGAAGTGAGATGTGAGATGAAACAGGAAGTCAGGCCTCTTATCACAGTCTACAAACTTTCCCAGGTTATTCTAAAAGACCAGTGGTGTAAATGTGCAGGGGGGTTTACCATATATTTACCCTCTGTTTACAGCTACCTGCCTACAGAAAGCCAGAGATATCAGCATCTGTTTAGCAGAGCGAAGCTGCAGCCGATGAAATCCAACTGAACGCTGCTCGTCTTGTTCTTTTAACGATAACTGATCACGATATTAGTGCATTCCTAATGATTAGTTTGCAGTTTCATATGAGTTGGTGCTATAATGTCTCAGGATGTGCATCTGTCTTACTTATTCTGAAAGCATTTGTCAAGAACATCTACGCTACTTTAACATTTAATTTTCATCTTTTCATTTACATAAGTCCAGTTATAAAACTTCAACTTAATCAGTTTTCAGGTTACAACTCACTGCAGATGTTTGTCTCCCTTGGTAAACACTTTCTATAAGAGTGTAGATGCTGTGAAATATTTTCTGCTGTGTCTTCACTGTTTGACATGCCTCACATTTTCTCTTCAGTCTGTGCACTTTTCTGAAAACCTTGGAAAAGAGAACAAATAGATGTGGACTTGATAAATGTTTAGCCTAAATGTTTCATAACTGAGAAAACTTTTTGTTTTCTCAGTTGTTTTTTTTTTGCGAATTTCTCAGTTTTGTGAAAATGTAGTAGAAAATGAATTGAAATGCAGTTCACTTGAGAAAGAATTAAAGTTTATTTTTTATTAGCCTTGTATCGGCCTGCAACACACCTAACTTTTAATCCCTACCGAGGGTCAGCAGTGTGTGTGCACGTGTGTGAGCATGCATGTGTTTGTGTGTGTTTGGATGAAAGGCACATGCACACCTACACAGGCAGCACTGCATCGCTGGTTGAGTCATGAGTCATCAAAAACCGGTTTACTTGAATAAAACTCACAGGGTGTGTAATCACAGCCAAAGTTTAAACATCCTCATTACTCTGATAACAGATAACTGATTAGGGAAAAATGTTTTATTTAACAAGGTCGTTCAGTGTATTAAATTTAACAACCCAGTATAACTGTATGAATAATGAACCAGGCACTTCTTTAATTATGTATCTTTTTCAAGTTCTGCTGGCAATGTCTTGATGGCCTGTTTTCTACAAACTGTTTTTAAAGTTAATTTTTGTGGTCGGTACAGAGAAAAAAAAAAGCCGGGGATAATCAGTCGCTTCGCACGCTGCAGTTAAAATCCATTTTCTTCAGGACAAAGACCTCGACAGAAAACGCTTCATAAAGGCAAATCATGTTAAATGATTTGATGTAAGACTCTAAATGAGCCTGTAAAATCCGAAGCCCGCGAATGTACGCTAAACCGAACAATGAATCAGCACCGCCGCCGCCAACAGATGTGGGCTTAATTGGTTGGTCCTTATACTGAGCAGCCTGATGAAAACAGAGAGGCTGCACGCTCATTAACAAACCATTAGATGAATAATCTGCAAAAGTAAAGACTAAAACATATTACGGTTATTATGCTTCTTTTATTCCTTTGTTTCTGGTCTTTTTCATGCAGAGCTTGTGACGCATGTGGGTTAAATGCATGTAGAGGAGAGGGAGGATGAGGTGTGTGTGTGTGTGTGTGTGTGTGTGTTTCAAGTGTATAGAATGTATCACTGGCATGCTTTCTCACATCCATGGGAGCAGCATCTGAGGAAAATCTCAATCATCACATGTGACAAACCGCAGGAATTTTGGTTTGAAACTTTTACATATAAAATACATTACTTATGCATTTAAACATGGAAAGATAAACACCGAATATGTCTGTGATTTTTGTGAAATGTAAAGAAAAACATCTTTGTTGCATTCCTGGCAAAATATTTTGGGCTGATATAGTAAAACATAAGAATAACCCGGCATTTGTTGCTGTTATATTATTTGTTCTAATTCTGATTAATGAAACACTGTTGTCATCGTTAACATCAAAGACGCAACATTAAAGGTGCTACATGCAGCACTAGCCGCCTCTGCACTGTTGGTTAGTCAGGAAAGAGGGCGCTGTTCTTCAAAAGGAACTAAAGTTTCGTCAATTAAAGGTACACTACGTAATTTTAGGGAGCTTCACCACCAGCTAGTGGCCATTCCTGTCTGATTACAGACTCGAGAGTATGGGAGTTATAATTTAAATAGTATTTCATTCATCATATTTGGAGATAATACACAGGTTTTCCACAAATTAACAAAAAGCAAAATCTTGGCAGCCTTCTGAGTGGCCTGCATGCTATTTTTGCACTTTTGAGCAAGTAAATTATTACATATTGTATGTTTAAGAAAAAGAACAAGAAAATGTGGGCACTAATCATGTCTGTAGTGTAAAACTCATCTCAGCCAGGGTCTTGTTTGTTTATGGTCATAGCAGGTCACCTTAATCTAACAATGAAGCACTGATGTTGAAAAATGCCACACTTTAACACTTTCCTAATGCACTCTACAGTATGTGGGATGAGCTCTGCATGGTAAAACAACAGGGCGCCCCGATGAAATTTAATTTTCACTGTTTGTCTTTCTTGCTCGTTGATTATTTCTGCCAGCATCAACAAGGACGTGGATGAGAGGGATGCAGCCCTGAACTCATGGGGAAAATATAAAGCAGCATGGACGTCTTCACAGGGATAAAGTAATGAATGTGGCGCTGTGGGATGATGCGGTTCCACTATGGAGCTTTTCTGAAAGAGTTCAAACATCATTGGCATCCAGCAGGCATGCAGAACGAAATTTTGGTGTACAAAAGTGAAAGGTATGTACGATGTGTGTGTGTATATATTTAGATCTGTGAAAATGTACAAAATGTACCATCCCTTGTCACTGCTTACATGATAATTGGCAAAGTGTGTGTGTGTGTGTGTGTGTGTGTGTGTGTCTGTCATGGTGCACAAAATGAACTGTCACTGGCATATTTCTGGCATACATGATGCATGTCAGTGTGTGCGTGCTAATCAAAGTATGCAGTTGGATGTGTGTGTGGGCGCGTCTGAGAACGTGAGTGTGTGTGCCCATATGACTGTGAATGTGCGTGTGTGTGTGTGTGTGGCTTGAGGGCACAGGTTATGTAGCATCTCGAGAGACAATATTAACCCTCGGTGGCCTCTGGTGACGGGCCGTGAAACAATCTCATCAGCAGGCCTGAGCTCGCCATTAAACACCTCAAACCGCCGTCTGGCTCTGCTGATCAGTGAAGGGCAACTCTTTACCTCTTTACCTCTCTCTCTCCATACATTCAGAGGCATTTGATCGCCCTTCTTCAAATATATGCACATGAAATTAGCAGGATGCATGCAGGCACGTTCATCATCATCATCGGCCAGATTAGATTTAAGATTTTAGATTGAAGCTTCGTGCTAATCAGAAATAGAAATTTACTTTGGCCTACATCTTTTGTTTTTGTCATTTTCCTCTGATATTAATTAAGTTGTTCAAGAGTAAGGTGAGATATTTAAGATATTTCCATACAACATTAAGCTCCACAACAGGCAGCTGACAGCTGAGTTCAGTTTGGATTGGGATTACTGTATTGACATGGATATTGGTTTATCTGCTTAGCATTTGCATTGCATCAGAAATAACAGGAAACTGCAATGCATTGTGGTTAATATGCATTGTGGGTTAAACCACTTATGAAACAGTCCAGCTCTTTTTTTTTTAAATCACCTCAAAGTCGATAATAAAGAATGTCCCATTACATAAATTATTTTATTTGTTTAAACGTAACTAAGTTGGCTGACAATATCTCGGTTATTGAAACAGAAAAGCAGCGTAGGCAGGTGACAGGCTGGGAGTTATTAGTTATGTAATAGCTGAGTGTCGATTCATAGCATTTTAATGTGCTTTACAGTGTGAAAATCGCGCTCATCAGCCGGGCCAGATCCCTGAGCTCGCCCACTCGTCCTCGGGTCAAGGAGATGATCTTATAGTAATTGCCAGGCCTGCTGACATCTAAGTTATAGATCTCCATGGTGGTGGTGGTGCTCTGTATGAACGTCCTCCAGCTGTGTGATGTTTCTGTGACTCATTCTGTGTGAGACCCACAGAGGGAGGAAACGCCTCTGAGGGTCTGTGACAGTTTGATGAGGAAGGAGGAATCGAGAAGGAAAAGGGAAAAAAATGTCAAAGCAGCAACTTCCCAACATCCATCAGAGACGCACTGACACATGTGCACATACACACACACACGATGAACCAGGCTTAATATGTTTGGTCATGGAAGTTTCTCAAGCAGAACAAAACTTCACTTCCATTTTACACATAAATTACTGGGCAGATTTTAATCACAACAGAAGAAAAAGCAGCCAGCCTCTCCTCCAGGAAGCCGTTTCTCTCTCACACACACACACACACACTCACACACACACAGGGACACATGGATAAGCAAGTTAGCTGGACAGGCTTGACGACAATGCAACGTAATCCCAGGATTTCCTGTTCCTTGAAGCAAGTTTCAAATTTAGTCTAACTTGTTGCCAGAGGAGCAGCTCCCTGAGATCAAACCTGCAAAGCGAAGATTTACTGAGAGCTGGCTGGCTGGATTAAACCATCCATGAACTCCTTTAGAAGAAAATGTGTACCGAGAAATCAGGAATATGCTTTACTGTCTGAAAGGTACAGGTAGATGCCATGTATATGCCGGCTAATTTGGATAACGGTGTATTTCTGTCTTTTGCCACAAAAACGTCTTTGCAATCAAATGAAAGTTCAAAGTAACTAAAGAGTGCAAATCATTTTGAATGTTGGCTTGTGTCTGAGTCAGAAAGCCAGATTGGAGAAAAACAGATTTGTTTCTGGCTTAGTGTGGACGAAGCCTTGGTGGAGAAGTTTTTTGTTTTTTTCACAGTTCACCAGTTTGAATATTTGAGTTTGATCAGTTCACATGTCCATTTTGGGCCAATGCCACCGGCTCTGAGAACAGACAGAGACACTCAGATATCACGAGGCTGGGAGTTCATTTCAAACAACAGAAACAGATCCTGCCATTCTGAATGCATTCCACAACCAAAAGCATAATGGACAACATGGTTAACTGCAGTGATTCAATATGAGCTGTTAATGCAGTCCTAAATATCTTAGATATTTCTTTCATTATCTGCACAATTGCTCTTGTCTTAGAGGCCTTGGCAGTCTTCCATTTAACAATATTTGCTTTTGTTCCTCATCGCATCCAAACTATTCAAGAGAAAGCAACAAGAGACTGTGTGGGATGAAAAGATAGCATCAAATTAATATTTTGACTGAACAATCCTCCACTTATTGACAGGCAGTCTGATTTCCCAGTCAGCGCAGATGTCCAAACAGGAGAAACCACATCGCTGGCTTTGTTTCACGGGCCGAAACAGAAACTGTTTTGCTGCAAGTCAACAGCATCACAATCAACCTTGGTGACGACAGCTCAGACAAACGGCCACCAAAAAGACAGCTCAGCCAGGACATGATGTATGAAAATCAAAATGATCACAAGGTTGTATAAATATGAGGAAGATAAGTGGGACTGAGACTAAGCAACGTGTGTCTATTCAGGTCCATACGACTCATAACTGACTGCATGTAAATGGACCAGAATATTCCACTAATAAATGAAATAGACCGATGAGAATAGAAATGCCTCATGTAATCACATCAATCAGAAAGGAGCGGCCTAATCAGAAGGAAATTTCAATCGGTATGAGACGTGTGGTGTTAAACTGGTCATTGTCTCGAGTTGGAATATTTTTAATCTCTCTGTGCATGTTCGTCCATTTGAAGAAAACATAAAATGATGTGGCGAGTTTTTCTGGAAGGTTTTGAAAGATTTAGATTCAACTGAGAAAAAAAAACATGGAAAAAGGCTGAGTCTGTGTGGTCTCATCTTGGCATGTTTAATCCATGCTTTTTTGTCATCTGAGTCTAAAGGATTCTCACTTAAATCAACCCTTAGTGATTTTGCTTAATCCACCTTTAAGACTGACTCCACGGGATCAAGTCTCTCATTCCTGACGAGCTGTAAGGCTCCTGTTGCACTCGCCTTCCTGTGTTTAATGACTGCAGGAGAGGTACATGTTCTGCTGCTTTATTAGAAAGAAAAGCAGGGACAAAAAACAAAAAACAAAAAAAATCCGATTCTGCTGAAGTGCTTTGGGGCCTGTAAACAAATACCTTAACAGATCCCTTTATTTAGCCACCGTGTAAACACTTCAACTGAAATCCTCAACTCCGATGAGTTCAATCGGACTGAAAAAACCCCCCCCAAAAAACGTGCATGCACCACATCTGTTCTGTCCTCATCTGCCCTCCTCTCTCCCAGATTCTCTGCAGAAAGAGAGGAAAGTTTTTCTGTGCAGCCTCTGGTCCAAACCCTCCGAGCAGGTGTGGAAACCTGCCCTTTTTAACATGCACCCTCAACTGCTGCTGCCACTGTGGCTGCATCCCCAAGGGGAAATGTCTGGAAAAGTCAAGTAACAAGGAATGGCATGGTTGGTGGGGAGTCACACGAGCTCTGTGCTGAGATATGTTAATTTGATCTTATTGCATAATGCATGTTTGTGTGTGTGAGATAATGTCCCATCACTGTCATTTCTTTGCATACCACCACCAGCTTATTTTCTTGCTTACATGATGTGTGTGTATTGGAGTGTGTGAGTACTTCAGCTTCACTTATACTGGATTGTTGGTGCCTTTGCCAGTAAAAACGTCCATAAACGACATACTGTCCAATATTTTTTTGCCCTGCAGGGAAGCAGGAGCCTGTATGTCACCGTGTCAGTCGGCCTGTCGATCAGCAGTCAAGTCCAGAGGGGCAAATCTCAAAATCTATTTGGTGGATCTCCATGAAATTTGGTGACAAAATTCATGTTGGTGAGCGGATGAAACCTGCCAATTTTGGTGACCCTATATCCTTCCCTCTAGCACCACCAACAGGTCCAGCAGGGCATCTCAAGTTTTTTTTTTTGCAATATGTACTGTCTGTTTTGTATTTCAGCCAACACATATGCCAACATGGATATATCTGCAATGAGCCAGTAATAAAACAGTAATCTTCCAGCATGAGTATATCTTTCTTACACTCCTGTGCCTCTCTCTTCCTCCACATCACAACCCCATGCAATCTCCAACATTATTATCGCCACAGTCAAGCCCCATGACATGAATAATGCAATCTACCTTTGGACATCCACTAGAGACACTTATGTTCCCAGTGGGGCTCTTACAAGGAAATACAAGACCCACAGCAAGCTGAAAAATAAAAAACCCAGTGTGACTTTAACACCAGCAGCCCGCTGAAATATCCAAACTGAAGGAGCTGGTGGATTCTTTCAGCTCAGTAATGACTGTGGCTTGCAGATAAGAACAAAAAAAAGCCTGTTTTCAGACTTCATAGATAGAGCTGGAATTGTAATGTGGCTACTCGATCAAAAGTCTAAAACTGCAGCTGCCTGCAGGCAATCCTCGGCAAACCACTTAAAACACTGGCACTAGACCAACTGCTGAGTTTATTACAAAATATACACAGCATAAAGTCCTTATCAGAATCAACTTGATGTAGAACTTTGCTGAAATATTTCTTCCATTAACCCAACCCCCATATGTTGAGCCTATTATTCCTGGTAAACATCCCCAGCAGGTCTTCCAACAAATTCCAAGAGTTTAGGTGTCATTGTTTTGAATACATGTTGCTGAGATGCCATGCTGACAATACATAAGCAACCATTCACAACTAATATATTATATATTATATATTATATAATATATTTTCCT
>OMLF01039142.1:78939-88998 GCA_900302615.1 Holocentrus rufus | reverse complement strand
TGACGCCAGTGCAGCACGGGTGCTCACGTGGAGAGATGATGATTAAGAGCTTTTCTCCTCTTTCTTTCTTACATTCTATCTTTCTCTCTCTCTCTCTGAATCTATCTGTCCGGCTATCTGCCTTTGTCTCCTTGCTTGTAGCTCTTTCTCTCGTTTAACGCTGTTCGATCGTGCTTCTGAAGTTTTCAAAGAGCTTTAAAAATCCAGAGGTCTTGCTCTCTTCTCTTGTGCTACAGCTATGCAGACATTCAAACTGCTCCACTTATCTCAGACTCCTTGTCTCCTGATCCCTGCATGGTTTTGCACACCATGTTTGCATACATTAACAACTGCTACTACATATAGAAGTGCTCATTTCCCTATAGGCATTTTGTATAGTAACTCTGCTGGCAGCTTTAACGAGACTCAAGCCTTTATACACTATAGGGTTGACTGAGGAGAGAGTTCAGTGTAACCAGATTTCCATTTTGTGTCAAGGCCCGGTTTAGTCAGTATAGCAAGCTTGCCCATAATGTGATTCGACTCTGTGTTCTGTCTGGAAGAAAAGGCTAATGCAAGTTATATAAAATTTTGAATAGCAGAATAGAGATGAAGTTTTTAGGGGTCAAGAGAGCAAGCCAGGTTAACTAAAGCATTTCTTCATAATTCAATTCACACCATTGCATTAGATAAGTCATAAACCAGACATACTGTATCCCATTTGCTGGCAGCTATGCACTAATGATAATTCTATGTTTGTCTGTAGGCTTGTTTTAAAGGTTGCCCCAGTTGCGTGTGTGAATAAGAATCACTTTCATTATTTCATTTCTGTATCGCCACATTTGATTCAACCAGACGACCTTCCCAGCGATGACCTCAAAGGGCTTCATTCAAACCGAGTTATGTAAAGGCTGTTTCAAAAACATACTTTCACAGATCATTACAGCTGGTATGAAAGGCCCTCAGACCCATCATCAACGATGTTTATGTCATGCTAAAAGTCTTAACTCGTGAATCTTCAAAGAATGTGAGCGGAGTATTTGGATACATGAGCCGTGTGTTGATGCTCGCTTGCTCACTTTTTACCATGTGAATGCAAATAAGTGCCTCTGCCCTTCTAGTAGAATGTTCCATTTATCCGCTTCTATGTGAATTTTATCACAGAGTCACGTTATTTGCTGTAATTGCCATGTTAATATTCTCCCATGTTCATTTGCTTTAACTTTTGCTCAAAAACTTCCAACCATAGGCCTCTCGTGTGTGAAAAACTGTTCATTTACAATGCTACAATTGTGAGGGAATGTTTACACTGCCACCATGCAAAGCTACAGTCTGTCCGGGGATTTTGACCTAGTTAGTAAATAGCATTTGCTTTGTCTACCAAAGCAGACAAGGATCTGTGCTACAGACACACATACAGTACACACACCTGCACACACATCAGTGGTGTATATTCTCTTCTCTTATGTTATTCAAAAGTAATGTTAGAAAGAAGAGAGTGAGAGAAATGACTTTCTGGAGAGTAAGGAGAAGAAATAAATAATAATATGAAGCACACTTGATTTGAAGAACCAGATGTTTCCATTTCTTTTTTTTTTGATGGAAACAATCAACTTCTTCTGATGAATTTTCCTGTCAAAACACCCAACAGTGTATATTGTTTTATTCCTTTTTAGTTTTTTCCTGTCAGTACTCAGGCTCCCAGTCTTGTAAACCCTCACAGAGCGAAGTGTGGGAAGTGTTGTGACTCAAACTCCATGATGCAAAAACCAAACAGTAGACAATGTCACTCCATATACTCCAATGAAACCAATAAACACCATTTATGAGACTGCAGCCCAGTGATTTTACACCCTTGTGCACACTTACGTTGGCTACTATTGGCGGAGACACACTTTCTCTGTAAACACATGCAAGCCAAAGCCTGCATAATCCTGTCTTAAACATGACATTACACCTGTTATAATCGCTCAGCCATGTGCACTAAATGCCAGGGGGGATTATAGCAGATGTCATGTCACGGATTATGTAGGCTTTATGTATGTACGTATATGGGTGCTCCCCATGTCACCTCTTTGAAAATGCCATGAGCAACCATTTTAATCTCGATTGTGTGTCTGTGTCTTTGTGCGTGTGCATGTCTGTGCGAGAGAATAGCGAAATTTGCACATCTACACACATCGCTCCCCCCAGTGTTTTTCTTTCCCAGTCCTGATGCCTGTCTGGCTGACTCTCATAGTACTGCAGGGAGGAGGGGTGAACCACAGCTGCTGTCTGACGTAAATGCAGCACAAACGCTCTGTTTGTGTGGTCACAGCCCCACTGACAGCTCTAACCAGTTAATGGGTTACCTCACACTCCCTTCCTCTGCCCCCTCCCCTCCCCCCACTTTGCCAGTGTCACTGAACCTTACCGATGGATGTCACAGTCAGGCCAAAACAGATGTTGAGATCCTAGCGACTATCAGGGTGGAAAAAACACGAGCGCCTCGTCATCTGTCTGTAAGAGCTCTGACGAAGTCTGTCGAGGCTGCTGGGAGTTCATATTCACTCGCTGCAAAGCTTATTTACATAAGAATAATTACAAAAACTTGAGTGTGTGTGTGTGTGTGTGATTGCACAGTACCAGGTTCTGGCCCAGAAAAAGCAGGGGCCCAATCAGGTTTTAGGCTAATGACTGAAGTCAGTGTTTGTGCCACTTTATGATGCAGTGGAGCATAAATGCAAACCACAAACCAACTGAGTCACTTCACTGGAAGCTCAGCACATCTAGTAGCGCAACAAAACAACATTATCTGCGCTCGTGAACGCTGTGAACCCGAAGTCCTCAACGGGAACTATTTGAACTATTGTGCTCTACAGCCTTTCAGGGTTAAATTGTCCTCATGTGGCTTTTTTTTCTTTTTTTTTTTTCGCTCTGTCTCAGCAGAAGCCGAGACCCGCGGGGAAAACTGTGATGGATCGGTGAGCCTGAGAAGGACTAAGTCACCTCCATTGATCAGCAGGAGAAATTTTGTAATGAGCTTTTGCAAGGTTACACATTGTTTTTACCCCAGACTGCAAAAGAGACTCTCTCTCTCTCCATCTCTGTCTTTCTCTCCCTCTTTCTCCATGTGCCCATCATCTATCGCTCCGTGCACATAAATGTTTTCTAATCACATGTCCGCATGTGTCCGTTTGGCCGAGGATATGCAACACCGCAGTGTCATTGCACTCCTTTGCCTCTGTATATGAACTGAGGGATTGGGCTCTGAGGAAATTGACGTACATGCACAAATACACACCGCTGGCTGTGCAGATTTGATTAGTGTGCAACGATCTTGATGGAAGGCTCAGTTAGGCTAAGGGGATTGTAAACGTGCCCCTGAGTCTTTGACGCAGGCTGCTGACATCATTGCCGATACCTCCGTTTGACCAAGCAGCCTGCTCTCCGCTTGCTGCCACGGAAGATGTTGGTGGGGAGGAGTGTGTGTGTGTGTGTGTGTGTGTGTGTGTTGGGGGTGACAGAAGGGAGAGAAAGAGAGAAATACTGTGACACAGTCTTAAGTCTGTGAGGGAAGAGATTTGAAGTGATAGAAGCACAAGTGAAGAATTGAGAGAGCTTAAATGAATTACATCTTGACAGGGGAACATTAAGAACATTAACTGATGTTGCCCGACTGAACAATGACAAGGGGGGGTACATTAAACTGATCTCAGCCATGGATTTTTTTCTGTGTCTAACCAAAAAAAATGACAGGCAGTATTCAGCATTCAGCCGCCCACCCACCCTCAGTGACCGGGATATTTATACATCCCTCCTGTGGAGAGGTAATTCTTCTGCCTTTTACCATACCTATAGAACGTCACTAGAGCCACTTGAATGTCACCATGCACCTGACACTAATTATATACACTATTCTCAGTGAGCCAGTGTTGCACTGAAATAATGATATTTGACTCACTGTGTGGGAGGCATCAGGAATAAATGAATGAAACTCTGCAGGACTGCATACACTGCACATCGCCGAGCTGACTTCATACAGCCTGAGGCGCTTCTAGTCTGCAAAAAGAGACATGCAAGCAAAAGTTTATGACACAGGATCTATGCCAATTTTTTTTTTTCGTGATCTGTCAAACATGCCTTTCCATTTTCATGATAGTCTCTTTAAACATTAAATCAATTTGCGGTGAACTTGCAGCTCTCTTATCTTCACTGATGAATCTGGCAGAAGGTCTAGCTTTGGCTCATGCACTTTAAGCTGGATGAGCAGATGCTGCTGCAGTGTGGCAGGTGACTCCTCCGGCTGCTCCACTCTCTGGGATGTTTATTTTCCTGCTTTAAGCGGCTGACATTTACTGGCTGCAGAGACCGTCGTGCCAGGAGATAATGTAGGGATGGGAAAGGAGGAAGGGGGGCTGAGACGAGGTGGACACAAGAGGGGGTCTTGGCACTATTGTTAATCTGAGGTTAATCGCCCAAGTGAACAGTGGGTGGTCGGGTGTTGAATGTGGGAGAAGATAGAGATATGCAAGTGATATAGATATGGAAGTGAGCGAGTGAAGTTGGATGGAGAACAGAGGATGAACTCAGCCGGACTCTCCTCTGTCTCCTTTTATCACACAGCCGCCCTAGCAACAAAAGCAAACACAATGCAAAACACTCTGTGGCTCACACACACGGCTTACTCAAGATAATGGATAGTTGCACCATGTGATTGAACAAAATAGACAAATGGTGGTATTTTTCTAAAAAAAAACATGCTTCAAATGTCGTCTTCACCTCCCTCACTTCATATTTCAGTCTCTCCATCTCCAGCCTCAAATCGAAGAGATGCTCGCCTGCCAGCAAAAAAGATGGCCAAGCTACCAGACGAGTAGGTAGTTGAACACACATCAAAAAGAGGTGCTGTGATGGATGGTATGTAATGTTTTTGATGGGTTTTCTTGATGGTGGGATCTTTTTTTTAAGCTATTTTCTATTTTTCAGACTCTCACCAGCTGAATGGCCTGGTTTCTGGCTGATTTGATCAACATCTATTTTGGCACAGCCTATCAGGTAGCCCCAGACCAGGTAGACAGAAAACATCCCGTACTATTTGACTATTTGTACTATTGTATTATATGACCAGATGAAGATCCACATGCAATTAAAACACTGTCTTCTTTTTTAATAAAGCTGTACATGGAGTTTGCAGTGTGTCAGGTTTATTCTCTTTAGCATGCTTCCTGTTGAGCCAATGCTCTTGAATTATACACACACACACACACACACACACACACACACACACAGTGAGAGAGAGAGAGAGAGAGAGAGAGACCACTGTGTCTGTGTACATGTTTCCTAGTACATTGTGTTCCCTATTTCACTGTTTTCTTTATTATACACATTTTGCACTTAAATAGGTGGAGTCACCGCACAGCAAATAAATTAATTCCACACTCGCTGTCTCTCTTTGCATCTGAGGCGGCTGTGATCCTCCAGTCCTGCAACTCCACGGGAAACTGGAAAACATTTTCTGGATTTATCATTCTGGCTCAGAGAATCACTGGCATAAAAAGGAAGAGAAACGGTAACAGTATGTACTGCACTCGTTGTGGTGCGTGTGTGTGTGTGTGTGTGTGTGTGTCCCTGTAAATGCACATTCATTTGCTGTGAGTGCATAAGCACACTTGCGCAGGAGATAAGGCGGCTTTGCGCAGAGTGAAATCACACCTCTTTCTGTTGAGCTGCATCATATATCTGAACGATTCTTAGAAAAATGTCAGATTGCTCCACCATTTAAATTTAGAAAATGTACATGTATATTTGGCGTTGCCTCAAAGCTATTTATTGAACTCAAACCGAAAACTTTGTCTGGGGTTTTGTCACATTATGTAGACTTTAAAGACCGGACCACTTTATAACTCACCTTACACCCATGTGGGCTGACCTCTCAACCCCAGCTCAAGATTTCCTTTTTGGGCTTGGTGCAGAAACAGATCCCCACCCCACCTCCTCTTGCCTGCAAGTGTCACAGCTCACATGGCTGGAGCAGGCGAACACACAGATTGTCCCGACTGTCATTTCTGCCCCCTCAGACGCCCAGCTTCACCCAGCTTAGACCTCTTAATCCACGCTGAGCTGTTCTTTTCTTTGGCAGACTTCTCTCAAACTCTCCACCGGTGAATCAGAAACACATTGTGGCGGCCCCTCAACCTGTTGCTAATCTGCCCAGGAATCGACAGCGCGAGGGTAGGTGCAGAGAGGTGGGGGGGAGAGGATGGAGGTCAGGGGTGGAAAGAATAAAGCAGAGAAAATAAGGAAATGAGAGCAAAATGAGTTAGGAAGCAACAAGTTAAGAGTAAACAAAGAGAGGGAACTGTCAGTGTAGAAGACTGAACAGAAACTAAAAGCAGGTTGGTTAAACAAGGCATACGTCACCTTCCCCATTTTTTAACTACTCAATCACACTATTTCAAATTACGTCCCTTCACTTCTCCTCTCATAACAATAGTGTAGTTGAGTGTTTGTACCAACTTCTGTCTCTGGAGCATCATAACCACACTCACCTTAAAAACTAATTACCATTACCTTTTATTAGATGATGAGGTCATGCTATAACCACTTCCTCGGCAATTATCACGCCACTACGTCAGCCCTTAAGCCCTCTATGCATATATCTGGCCCTCTCTCTCCCACTCTCCCCCCTCCTTCTCCTCCCTCTCATGCCAGGGAGAGTTATCCGGCTTTAGGGGGCCAGCTGAGAGACCATATGGACGCAGAGCAGCACGATCAGGAGGACAAGATGCGACAACACCTGGAGGGTTAAACTTGCAACTTTCTTTCCATCTGCCCCCTTGCAATGTCACTTCTCAATCATCCTCACGTTCATTTTCTCGGCTAGATTATGTCAAAATGTGGTGTGTTGCAAGATGGCATGAAATTGTCTTGAAAACTTATCAGTCTAATGCTCACACCCCTGAGATCTCTCCACATTCCTCCATCTCTTACAGCTTTGATTACCTTATTTGCTCTTGCTTTATGCCTGATTCCAATCAGGTCCTGCCCCTCAGCTGATTTTCCATATATATATATCTATATATAGATATACATATATGTAGGAGCAGAATGTGAATTACCCCGTGAGACCTCATACCCAATACACTATACACAAATTATATATAGAGAGAGCGTATATATATGAAATCCATTTCATCATGTGCAGCACAATTCTGTAAATCCACTGTGTATGTGTGCTTGCCCCCAAGTGTGTATGCATACATCTGCATTGCAGTTAAATGTGGCCTCTGTGTGTGTGTGTGTGAGAGAGAGAGAGGGGGAGAGTGGGAGAGAAAGAGAGAGCAGGAGAGAGAGAGAGCAGTAGCAGTGACCCAGACCTTTTTTTCATTCACTCTCCTTGTTTTTGGGAGCAGTAGCATAAGAGCATTACATCACCACGGGCGCTGCATCATCACGCTCCACTCAAAACTGACCTCTTTCCAATGTCTTCCCGCCACTCTCTTGCTCTAGTTTTGCACACCACCTTTGCTCCTCTTTTTTTTTGAATCCCTCCATCCCACCTTCCATTTTGTGTTTGTATCTCTCTTTTGCTTGCTTGGTATTTTCTTTTGCATTTTATCTGCTCATTCAGCCCTTTTTCTGCTTTATCTGTTGGCCAATTCATCCACCTTGTTAGGCATATCTCATTTTTGGGTACCCGAATCCCCTTCTCTTGCCACCCTCAGCTCTAGATAATAGACTGGTCTGTGGTATGACGCACACGGCTCTGTCTCCAGAGGGGCTTTTGCGCACACAGGTATTCATACAGGCTCCATGCAGACTGGTGTGCAGCTTCAGGCAGTGGCCAGGCTAGTATTTACAATCCTCAGATAACGGACACCACAGGACTGCTGTATCAATGCCTCTGTTGATAGTACAGTACAGTACATTCTTCAGTAGAAAAGGTTACTGTTATGGTGATCATAAAAACATGACTGTGTATCTGTGGCCACCAGGTAGTGTGTCACAAAGTGGTGTTACGTGCCATGTAATCATCATTTTATAATGCCCTATATCCTGAGTTCACTGTGACCTGCTTACCTCTTATAGGCAAAGAAAAAAGACAAATTCACCCACGCCTAATAAAACTAGATGAGTTCAGGTGTCTGTGAGGTGTGTGTGGAGACGCAAAGTCTATATAAAGTACTTTTTATTGCTTTGTGCCACAACTCATTGTAGAGAGTGTGAGAGGTGTTTTCCATGATGGTTTTGATCGTATCCCTCATCCAAAGACCCGAGAAGTAAACTAGTCTGCTGACATATGAAACAGCTGTTTTACACTTCATTTTTTACAGTGGTCAAGCATCATAATCTATTTTAACCCTGACGTGTTAACAGATTGCATCAGCCTCTGACACTTTTTTGACAGTGTTGTTCTCCCGAGTGTCTGCTCTGTGTTCTGTTGACTTTCTTTGTCAGCAGTGTGCTTTATGAACTCACCCAGAAAATGCAACGCACATCCTGGATATTTTTCACCCACAATCAGAGCGGACACGGCCACAATAGGACAAAAAAGTTGGAGCTGGACAATGAATGGAGTGAGGGAGCGGCATTGTGACCCAGTCGTATGCGAAGAGAGACGGAGGGAGTGAGTGCCGATGGTCGAGCGAGCTTGATGACAAATGGAGCGAGGGAGCGGAAGTAGCGAGAACAAATGTGTTTCAAAGTTTCTGAATCACTGCGACCACAAGACGTTCTTCCTCATGTTCATAACTGTGTACAAAATATTTTAGGCTGACAGACCCAGTAGTTTGCAAGATTAGTTGGAGACAGACACACAGACAGACAGACAGACAGAGCAGACCAAATGCATAATCTCCCGGTGGAGATAATGATATGCTGTTGGCCTACATAGTAAATGTGCAGAAAATGTTGTGGTCTACGCAAACAGCAGCATGAACTCGCTTAACACCACGACAAACACATCAAGCCATTCTGGGATGTTCTTTCTGTCTAGGAGGGGTTTTATTTTAAGTCTGCACAGTAAATTGCACATCATTCAACATTTATGACCAAAACAACACAGGTATTCACCTTGTGAACAAAACGTTTGAATCACTTTTTGTATAAGTGAGATAAGCTGCCGTAAAGCTAAATATCAGGTATTATGAGTGTTTAAAGAACGGGAATTTGGGTTGAGGGTTACCCATTTGCACAAGGTGCTTTCTTCTACAGGCTTTTTGAACTTTTTCATGTTCTGGACTCCCACGTTGACTTTTATGAAACCACAGATGCCCATTTGAATTGATTTTAGCCCAGGGACCCCAATGTAAAAAGATATTTTGGTTTAATTTAGATGTCCTACTTGAACAAATAGATTCAAAGTGGTTAGATTAAAACATAATGTCAACATAATCACTCATACATGAATTTGTATTGTAACAACTTAGTGAACTAGTGAATTCATTTATTGTGAAATTCATTTATTCCTGAGTTTAGTGATAACCTGAAAGCCCCTTAAGGGCCCCTGGGTATCCCTGGAACCCACTTTGAAAAACACTGCTCTAGTAGATGAAAAGATGGTGAAAACAATCCATTATTCATTTTGCTGTCGCCCCCGGGGTATCCCGTATCCCGAGTAAAGAACTGAAGACCTGATAAAACATCCAAGTGATCAGTTGCCTACCACAACGTATCTTGTTTACAGTAAACGGTACAGAAAAGATTGTGCAGTTCAACAGCCCCTTAGCCCACACTGTGCATATTTTCTGTCAACAGTAGGCTCATTTTGTGATTCAAAGCGAAAAACACTTTCCTGTGCGCGTGTTGTTCCAAGAAACACACAGCATTATGACTTAATGTCACCGATAGGCAACATCGTCCATGTGAGGAAGTCAAACCACTAACCCTTTCTTGACCTTAAAGACCATCACAAAACGTGTGTGTGTGTGTCTGTGTGTGTGAGAAAGAGAGAGAGAGAGAGAGAGAGAGAGAGAGAGAGAGAGAGAGAGAGAGAGCTGCACTGAACGGACCCTCCCACAGATTTATTTGCCAAGCTTACCAGAAGTCCAGCTTTCATGGCGGGGATTACAATTCAGCCCCGTTCCCTCTTTAATCCGG
>OMLF01039142.1:50623-78103 GCA_900302615.1 Holocentrus rufus | reverse complement strand
GAAAATTGGGAACTTTGGACAAAATTACATTACAAAAAAAAAAAGGGGGGGATGGAGGACGTGAAGTGGGCTTTAAAACATAATTGGGGTGCTGTTGGTGAGAGGTGGTCTTGGACAGCACAGGCTATCTCAGGGTAGAACAGGTCTCTTATAATGTACTTGTGCCTGAGTGGGAGGTGAGCTGTAAATGAATGCATCGCCACACAATATCAGTACAATGTGTGTGTGTGTGTGTGTGTTTAAAGAGCGCAGGAAGAGATATGAAAGTGGTTGCACAGGAGGACGAGGTGAGAGGCCGCGAGAGGTCGGATTTAACTTACGGCTCACGTAGTGTTTCTTGCGTACGTTCAGGTGCGAGGCCAGACGACCTGAACAGACGTATGGACTGACCCTGGATTTAAAGGCACGGGATTTGTTGGCCCCTCTGGATTTCAGCTTTAATCCTGTTATGTACACACACATATCTCGTCATCGAAGGATTCCCTGGTTTCTCCTGATCTTGACCTTGAGGCCACGGACATTAAATACATATTGTTTGAAAGGAGAAGCCAGTGGACATTTGAATTTAATTGACATTGGTGTAATTGTATGCCTAATTATCTAAATTATATCATCATGACAAAACCATGTATGGTCTGAGGCTTGCATTCTTATCATTCTTGCCATTTGTGATCATCTTGTGGGAGAGGCCAGTAGATTGACACACTTTGTGAAAGGGTGATGCCTACCGTATGTGCCTCAGCATGTCTACCAAGGCAAACAGCATTCCATGAGTGAGTAAAAAATAAAATAAAACAAAAGATGACTCACTATATCCTGTCATACACCCGCTGATTACTGTCAGACCTCCCCTGTATCTGTGATTTCCCCAAATTAAAGTCAGCACTGAAAGAGGCTAGAATACTCATTGAGTTAGCCTTTGTACACCGACATCTGATTGGCTCACAGAATAGAAGCAGACTATAGCCTTGAGTCTGATGACATTGCATTAAACAAATGAGCAACACATGCAGGCCAGATATGCTCATTGCTCTCTGCACGGCCTTTTCTCCAAGATAACATGTTGTATTTGCAGGATTAAAGCGGAAATAACAGCGTGGCATTGGAACGTGCCTGATAAGACACTGGTTCTTAGCAAATATTGATAGATCTTGAGGACAAAACAGTGTTTGCTCAACCCTTCATGTCTGTGTGTCTACACAGATATCCTGAGTGTGAGCGAGACCGGGCATTGCAGAGCCTGGCTAAATCTTGTGCTATTTTATTTGTCCGTTCTTCTTTTGCACACACAGAGAACTGTCCAAAGCATAATTAAACCTGTACTGCAGCAGTGATGCCAGGGGTTGGGACGGGTGAACACACACACATGTTCACACAAACACACACAGAAACGAGTATGTGAATTGATAAGAGCTCATAAGAACCCATGTGGCAGTGTGTGTGGTTACTGTAGATGTAAGCTAGATAAGACCAGCATGCAATATGTATGTGTGTGTGTGTGTGAGAGAGATAGAGAGCAAAAGGGAGGGTGCTCATGTCCCCATATGTACTTTATTTTCATTTCCAGGAATGATTATAAATGAGAAGTTGTTCAGGTCATCATGGGATGAGAGTGAGCCCTGTGAGAAGACAGAACGTGGTTTGGCACAAGACGTTATGAACAAGCATTTAATACATTTCTCAATTCTCCTGGACCTACTTTTCCAATGTTATTCTTTCAGAGAGACAAAGCTCAGCCAAGACTCAAATGGCAAATGCCATCGCCGCTTGACCTCACGTCGGGATACTGTCACTACCTCTCATTCCTTTGAATTCAAAACAATCCTGTCATCATGCCAAGTTAATCTGACTCAGGTGAACTCGGCTTACATAACCAGGGCTGCTTTGTCCTCTCAGAAAATACAACAAATGGGTCATGCAAGTCGAGATAATATTCAAATCGAGAGACATGGCAGGGACATTTGGTTGAGGAAACAATTATATCAGTAGCAGAGGAGGCTTTGCGGTTTTGCTTTAAGTGTGCATCAAAACATTGCATGACATTTGGGCTTTTGCATTTTGCAAGCACTTTGCATCCACATTTTAGGTCGTGGGTGGGTAGAATCCCTCCCTCCACTGAGGTTGATGTTTGGTATTTACACTCTCACACAATGACTTTAAATCTATCTAAGCAGTCAAATTTTATGTGTAGCCTCCTCAAAGAGTTATGGCCGGCTGTATAAGACTTTGCTCTTGTTTTTGTTGGATTTCCTCGTGATTTCTGGCACCTTGTCAGTGCTTTATTAAGTCTTCTCTTGCACGTAGACAGCCCAGTGCAGGACACCTGTGTGTAATAGCCCAAATTACTGAGCTAAAGAACTTTGTCATTGGACAATGCTCTCAGCTGGACTGCCTATTAGTTCATTATGGGGGAGTTTATTCTGCTGTTTCATTCTTATCAGATCCATTTTGTTCAGCTTTTATCCCAGCCTGCCAGGGCTTGCTAGATTATGCCCCCACCTCCGCTATCCCCCCACCGCCCATCACCTCTGCTCTGAAACCTGCGGATATCACCTTTGTTCTCGGGTATTGTAGCAGTGACCTTTAGCTACTGTGTGGGCTGTGTTTTTCTCCCCACATCATTTGCCAGTTCTGACACCTCTGCAGGGATATCCCCAATTTGAGCTAAGCCGCTACTCTGAAACCTCAGCGTGAGAGGAGAGAGGGGACACAAGCCACACGCAGCAGCCCAGCCACAACAAGTGAAAATCAGTGACTCGGTGTAATCGGTACTCTCCCATAATCAGCACAAGTATGGGAGCATCAATCACATGGGCGGTGGCAGATATTCAAATGTCTGACAATACAAATTGATGCCTCAGACATGCAGAAAAACAATAGCAACAAATTCCTTCAGCCACTTTCATCAGTCAAGACAGTGTGCCAGGCTAGAAAGTGATTTCAGACCCATAACTCAGAGATGCCGACATGCCTTTACTGTAAAAGGGAAGCTGTCAAATGTGTTGATGTTCAAATTGTCCCTTGGTTGGTTTTGACGCAGGCAGGGCAGGACAGTCCTGGCTTGCAGGTTCAGCAAGTATAAGGTGCGAATTATTCTGCTGATGCACTTTTTGAGAGAAAGCCAGAAATGTGTGACCACGTATGCCAGTGGCACATCCTAAACTGTCACAAAGAATGGACTCAAAACAACTTTGCACTGTTCATTTCACTCACACAAAGATCTGGCATGGCATACTTTTATTTGTAATGCAATGTGATGCTGCAGTTTGTGCATATGGGTCTTTGTGCATGTGTGTATATGAGTGTGTATCAGCCTGTCTCCTGGTTCTCCTGCACAGTTTTGCCTGTTGTCTACCCAGACTCCTCCCCCCTCTCTTCTTTCTCTCTTGCCTTTCCAGGCTATTCTTCCTTACTTCACATTACTTCCCCCGCTGAGATAATGTGCTGTTGATATTATCCCCCACCACCACCTTCTCTGCCATGAGCAGTGTGCAGAGGTTAGAAAGACTTAGTTGGACTTGCTATGCTTTATCTGTATTATGAGATGTGGCAAGCGAGACAATATGAACTAATAACTTTCAGACTTACTTGCAAAAACAAAAAATCAATCATGTAGCAATGATATACGGGCAATTTCTTACAACTTGCAAGGAGGGAAAGTAGATTTAATGGAGGGAATGTTGTATAATTTGGAAAGAAAATGATATAGGTTAGCAAGTAAATCTTCAGTGCAATAAAGAATAGAATAGAATAGAATAGAACACAATAGAATAGAATTTTAGGGTAGAATAGAGTAGAATAGAAATGCACTTTAGACTACAACTTTAGAGTGGAACCTTAGAACAGAATTTTAGAATAGAACTTCAGAATGGAGTTTTAGAACAGAATAGAATAGAATAGAATAGAATTTCAGCTTAGAATAGGATAGAATAGAATAGCACTTTAGAGTAGAGCTTTAGGATATATTCTTAGAATAAAAGTTTAGAATATAACTTCGGAATGGAATTTTACAGTAGAATTAGACCAGAATAGAATAAAATAGAACTTTATGATAGACTTTAACACAATAGAAAAGAATAGAATAGAACTTTGGGATCGAATAGAACAGAATAGAATAGAAGTTTAGAACAGAACAGAATAGAATAGATATGTTGGTATGTGTTTTGCCAGAGAACAGCAGTCTCGCTGCCTGTCACCAGTTGCTTTCTATTTCATCTGTTGAACAGGCGGCGCGCGCAGCCCTTCGCCAGCCTGTATGAGCGAGGCCAGCCGAGAGCAACAGCTTGGGGAGGGAAACATCACGTGGTGACACATCTCTACGACTGACGTCACCGTCCCCATCTCCAAGCAACCCCTCCATCAGCACTCGCGTCACGGTGCGCCCGAGCCGCGCGGTTGCCCGGCAACCCATGCCTTTCGCTCGAGCCCGGCCTTGCACCCTGCTCGAAGCTCTGACGCGGGTGTGACGTTAATAAGGTGGGTATCAATTTGTTATGGTGGCGGAGAGAGGAGGAGGAGTTCCCCGTGTGAGCGCCGGAGCCCTCTGCATTCCAGCGGAGCGCACAAACACAGTGAAAGCGCCGTGGCCGGAGCCGAGTCCCACGCCAATAATACTTGTGTACACGCTGGACACAAAGTGTAAACTCAACTTAAGGAGGAAAAAAAGTTGTTCTGCGCGTAGTTTTATGAATTATTAATAAATTTATTTGTTGCGTTTATATCGTTCTTGTGGAATGGTTTGCATTGCCTATGAGATCCGACTGAACTGTGAGAGAGGGTGGTGTATGTACGCTTTATAAGGTAAGACTCACAAACTGTCTAATTTTGCACAGATACGTTTTTATATATTATACAATTTTTTAAGTTTTATAATTTAACTTAACCAAATTACCCGAATACTTAATTACACCTGTCATACGGTTTGGGGAAAGCCGATTTTCTAATCTTTTAAAACTAACTTTTTTATCATTCACCAACCTAACTCACTAACTTAATTACAGCTTTAAAACAAGGTTCGGGTTTACCAAATTCAAATATTTATTTGTATGTCGAATATGTTACAGGTTTTCCCTAATGAAATGGTTTCTCTTTTGTTTTTGGCCACATAGCAATGAGGAAAACTGTGATAGCACCTTTCCTGTGTGCAGTAATAGGCTTCTCTCTAAGGCATTGCTTAATACTTTTCCAGTGAATTGTTTTGATTGGATCCTGACCCATTATTTGGTTGCGTCAAAGCCACTTGTTTGTGTAATTATGGAAAGAGCATGCCAAAACAGGGTAAATAAATGCAGGTTTGTAATGTACTTTTTTTCCTGCAGGTACTACACTTGAATTTTCCCCACGCAATAAAACTCCAAACTATTGGTGCACCATGGTGATCATGACGGAGAGCAGCGGGGCTCAGCCCAGCCCTGCCCAGGGAAGGCCCCTGCAGGTCGGCTTCTATGAGATTATCCGCACCCTGGGGAAAGGAAACTTTGCAGTGGTCAAATTGGCTAGGCATAAAGTCACCAAAACACAGGTAAGCAGCTCTACTCTTATATTTGGTTTCTGTCTTTGTGTGTGCATGAGTGGAATTTTATTTCACAGAGGATGCAAGATTTAAATTTTTAATTGCATGAATTTGTTGAGGAAAATTTAGAATTACCAATAAACTATTTGGAATACTGTTTTCCAGGTGGCCATAAAGATCATTGATAAGACCAGACTGAACCCCTCCAACCTGGAGAAGATTTACAGAGAGGTGCAGATTATGAAGCTGCTGAACCACCCCCATATCATCAAACTCTACCAGGTGTGTGTGGCGTGTTTTCCGGGCATAGTGGTTTGGCTGGTGGCTGTGTCTGTGTGTGTGTGTTTGCATGCATGTGTCTGCAGTTGGCTGTTCATGTGCATGTTATTCGACCTGTGCTATGTGTCTACTGACACTGTACACTGTGCAGCCTGGCCTGCCACTGATGAGCGGCAGTGCCATGTGTTACGCTGTGTCTGCAGAGGGGCAATCGAAACATATAAATGGATGCATGAATAGGGAAATAACTGCAAGGTTGTGGGAAGCTTGCAAAGTGATAGCAAATTTATTTTCCACGATAGCATTGTTATGGTGCATTGCAGCGTCTCGTTACTGTAGGTCTGCTGGTGTAGCAGCGCTGTCATGGGATGAGAAGAAATAAGGTGCATTTGCTGTCTTAATGGTTTACACTGGCTTGTGATGAGCCTGGTGACTCCTATAGCACGTTGAATCATAAGTACAGTACAACAGCATTAGTGCAATCCCTTTTGACCTACCTCTGTTATCCACTGTGTGTGTGCATGTGTATGTGTGTGTGTGTGTGTGTAAGAGAGATAAAAGAATTAGTGATAGTGAGAATAATTTTAGTTATTGGTCAGTGCAGGGACTGTATATGTTTCTGTGATGTTTTGAGTAATAAAGAGAGAGAGAATTGATTAAATAGTGGTTGGTGACAGACAATGGCCAAGAGAGTTACTGCTTAAGGATGAGTCTATCTCTACAGGTCTGAATGTCAAGCCCAATTAGCATCAGCGGGTGTCAAGTGCAATGTGTCTGCAAATCACGTGAAGGCCAACCTGCCAAGTGCTGCTTTACTCTTAATCAAATTGAAGTCTTAGCACAAAGAATCCGCTTTTTCCCTCAGCAGCTCTTGTTATGATGCAGATACCACGCCATGCGCTTGGCAACACACACAGGCACAAACTCTCATAAACATTTTTTTTTTTAATTTACTCACAAGTTTTTCTGCACTTTGATCAGCTGTTCTGCTGGTTCAGAGGATTATTCACGTCCGGATTTCATCGGCTGATTGGTGCTAAGATCGCAGTACCAAAAATCCTGCAAAAATAAGATTTCCTTGAAAGCTCCGGCACACACACAGATTAATTTTTCAGCTAGTTAGTAAAGCGTGGTGTTTCATGTGCTCTTCAAGCTTAAATCAGTAATGAAATGAATAGATGAAGAGCAGAATAATTATGGAACTAGAGTGCTGTAATTACCTAGTATAATTAATCAAGATTTCCAGTCACTTGCTACAGTTAATCAAGATTTCCAGTCACTTGTTATCGTTAATCAACTTTTCCAGTCAAGGGCTTCAGTCTTCCCAGACATCATTTAAACTTTACCCTGTGCAGCAATTATTATTTAGAGTTAACAGTGCTATCAGTGCTCAGTAATCTAAAGTGGCTGGTCTTTCCCTATACACTGTACTTTGTTTCCCTCTTTTTATCCCTCTGTTGTCTTTCTCCATGCCCTCAGGTTGTGTGAGGTGATGGTAGTCAGATGGTTGCTATCGATGACAGAAAGAGTACAGTAGGTTTTGTCTTCCCCTCGAGGCAATGCTTTTCACCATCAAAGCCCTCCTCCTCCTCCTCCTCCTCCCTCCTGCAAAAAAGGGAAGGTAGTGGCGTAAGGCAGTCTTGTGATCCATGGGTTACATCCTCTCTGTGTCATCCCTCTGTTCCAATAACAGGAGTGACTTACCATCAGTCGCTGCGTTACTAGTCATGGAGTGGAAGAAGCAAGCCGGGGCAGGGGGAATAACCCGCAGTCTGGGACCTCTGGCCTTACAATAAGCTGCTGCTTCCGTTCTCTCGCTGGTCTCATGTGAACAAAATGCCTTTTTTTCCCCGCTGTCGGGTATCATCAAAGCCTTGTTTTTTTCTTTTTTTCTGTTTGTCTTAGCTTCTCCCTTTGACCTTCTATCAGTCACACACTCCCCCTTATCCCTCCCCAGGCGGTGTGTGTGTGTGTGTGTGTGTGCATCGGGGGGTGGTGGTAGGGCGGGTTAGTGCCCTTAACGTGCCGGGCCACTTCTTTGGAGCAATGACGTCAGCTGCACCTCAAGGTGACAGAGCCTCAGAGTGCCGCCCTATCTCATAGATAAAGACTTCTCCCATTTTGAGGGCACCTGTGTATTGAGTCATTCTTGTCCACCAAAAGCCCTTTCGATTTTCTGAAAAGAATTAAGCCTCACCATTCAATGGAATCATATGACATTTAATTCTGTGTTGGCCGACAGTATTACTCAGACAGGGCTTTGTCATTTCACGAAAATTGCTTTGTTGTGCAACTCCTCTTTTGAGACACTCTGTCCCTGGGGACTCTCCTCAGAAATGAAAGGTTTCTGTGAGCTTCAGGAAGGGGATGGGAATTACGTCTTTCCGTCGCACATTGAACGCCGGGTGTTGAGCGATTCCACTTAGCGTGTCCTCGATGCACAAAGAGGGACCATGTGAACGGCCCGTGTGAATGTACCTTTCGAATTCCCAGAAGGAAAAAAGATATGGGCTAGCATGAAATTCAATCCTGGTTTCAGCTGCCGGCTTGTTCACCCTGGAAATGTTATCAACAACTGGATATGAGTGTGTGTTTTCTGTTTGTGTGTAATGTATACATGGATGTTTATATTTCCCGTATATAAAAAGCATGCAGGAAGTTATTGACAGTTCTCTTATGCAACAGGGCATGTCATGGCAAGTCAGGGTGCTCGTATTTTGTGCATGGCTGTGTGTGTGTGTGTGTGTGTGTGTGCTTGTGCGCCTCTCCTTTTGCAAAATACAGTAACTGTGGAACAAGTCGGGTATGATCAGGGGAATTTTCTTGGCAGAAAATATCCCCAGCACCCAGAGCTGGCTCTGCCGTAGCTCTTGGAGAGGCTTTTACTCAGGAAATTTATTCTTTGTCATCACCGGCTGCCTATGACCTAGTTTGCTCTAAACCCGCTTCTTTTTCCCCTCTCTGTTTCTCTTAGGTCATGGAGACCAAAGACATGCTGTACATTGTGACAGAGTATGCAAAGAACGGAGAGATGTTTGGTGAGTTCAAATTTCAAATTTACATTTTTTTTCCACAATAAAAGAGGGTCTCTACGCTACCTGTTAGTTGATGTTTTGATGATGCGCTGTGTCTGGATAAAACATCAAATAAAACACCAGAACATCTCTGTCTGATATATAGACATAAACTGAAATATCTCTCTCTCTCCCTCCCTGCAGACCACCTGACCTCAAATGGCCGTATGAGTGAAGACGAGGCACGCAAAAAGTTTTGGCAGATCCTGACAGCAGTGGACTACTGCCACCGGCACCACATTGTTCACCGTGACCTCAAGACTGAAAACCTGTTGCTGGACGCTAATATGAATATCAAACTTGCTGGTGAGTCTGCCAAATGCTATGGACACTATAAGGGTTATTTAAGGGTTTCTTTGAAGTAAAAACGTATGGGGTGGACTGGATTTGTTGTTCACTTTATTTATTATCATTAGAGTTCAATGTGGTTTCTCTGACACTGTTTCTCACTGCGTCACTGCTGGTATTTTCCCTTTATCGCTTGAAAAAGTATTCGCAGCTTTGGGATTTTTGAGGCATGGATCACTCTAATTAAATGATTATGGCTGCCTGTGCGCTAATTAAGTGCCAATAAATCATCCGTTTTATTAAGACTAATATTCACCAGGGGAAATTAACACAGACACACATTCGGCATAAAGAAATATGTGTCTTTCTCTCAGAGCGAGACACGGCAATTAGTCTTTTGTGTACCAGATGACACGGTAATATTAACTTGAACTGGGCTGTTGAGGTCATGATGTTGACTTACATAAGACATCGCGGTTAAAGAAAAACAAAACAAATATTCATTCTAATGCCTTGAGCTCCCCAGATTGGAATGCAGAGGAAACAAACAAGTTTTGTAATAAACCAAATCGCTCTTCATCTCTTTGTGTCCCCTAGACTTTGGATTTGGAAACTTCTACAATGCAGGCGAGCCTCTGTCGACGTGGTGTGGCAGCCCGCCTTACGCCGCCCCTGAAGTGTTTGAAGGGAAGGAGTACGAGGGGCCTCAGCTGGACATTTGGGTAAGTCGGTCTAAAGAAAATAATGGTGATTTTATTCAAAGACAAAAGCGCTGGTGTTTTGAAGATTTTTCAGAAGAATAATAGTGACGCCGTCCTCTCCTCTCCACAGAGCCTTGGTGTGGTGCTTTATGTTCTTGTGTGTGGTTCGCTTCCATTTGACGGTCCCAGCCTTCCGGCCCTCAGACAGAGGGTCACCGAGGGACGTTTCAGAATCCCTTTCTTCATGTCTCAAGGTACGCGTCACAGTGCCAACAAATAGCGGGAATTACCCATAATTACCGGTTCCGTTTAAATTCCGAAGTACTCATAATCAGGGGCTCATTGCTTGTTTTCGTCCTACAGACTGTGAGAACTTGATCCGTAAGATGCTGGTGGTGGACCCGGCCAAGAGGATCAGCGTGGCCCAGATCAAGCAGCACCGCTGGATGCTGGCCGACCCGACAGCCCCCCACCAAACCCTCAGCCATTCCCTGACAGAGTACAACTCCAACCTGGGAGACTACAGTGAGCCGGTGCTGGGCATCATGAACACCCTGGGCATCGACCGCCAGAGAACCATCGAGGTAACTGATCAAGAGAATTTGATGTTTCATGTATGATACATAGCATATGTGCCTGGAGGGGATTAACCAGTAGAATTATGTTGAGCTTTAGAAGACACATTTCTGGTGATGGAGCAGTGAGGAGATGGGGGTTTGAGACTATTAGTCATGTCTGGCGTAAAATTAAGAGGTATGCTATCTTCCTGACGCCAGCGTCAAACCCACCGTGGATCCCCACATGCCTCGAGGCTTACTGCTCATTTTGTAGGGAGAATTAGTGGCATCTGTTTTTAAAAGCCAACACGCTGAGCGCTGCGGAGACAATTTCTCCCTCCGCTGTCTACAAAGAGATTATACTGAAGACAGACCATGAGACCGGCTGCATATTTATGTCTGGCTTCCTTTTCAAAGAAACAGACAGAGGTGTAGGAGCTAAGGCAAGCTATAAAAAGGGAAGACATAAAGGGAGAATAGCTCAGTAAAGCAGCAAAGGCACTAATCTATGCCTTTTCTCTCTTTCAGTCCCTGCAGAGCAGCAGCTACAATCACTTCTCTGCTATCTACTACCTGCTGCTGGAGCGAGTCAGAGAGCACCGAGCCCAGCAGCTCAGCCGCCAATGTGGAAGCTGGAGCCAGAGGCCTCGCAGCACCTCTGACTCCACCACTACAGAGGTGAGTACTCTAGCTGGGCATAGCAGGCTGCAATCTCGGCCTAATCCCAATCTTGGCAGTCTGGATCTTTTTCTTGTATAATAATAATGTTGAACCTCCTGTTTGCCTCTAGGTGATCATGGAATCCACCGATAGCTTTAGAGCCACAGGATTTCCGATTCCAGCCAAGACCAGCCCTCCTGTGTACTCTGAGATGGAGTGTGACCAAGGCGGATTGTTCCAGGTAAGCATGTTTTTTATTTAAAACTTTATTGTCTTAAGTCTTCAATAGGAGAGGAATGATGATTCATACCAAAACTGAAAACCATGGTTCTGCAGTCTGAACTTCAGAGGTCAACAAAGTTCACCCTCCACCTTTGCACTAGTTTACTAATACACAGGAAGCTAACAGTTAGCCCTCACTCCATCTACCTCCAGTCAGTCAGTGTCTAACAGTTTGTGCTCCTCCCCTCTGTCTCCAGCGTGTGGTGTTTCCCGTGGAAGCCAGTCTGAACCGTCTTCTGTGGAACCGCTCCATCTCACCCAACAGCCTGCTGGAGACGAGCATCAGCGAGGAGGTTCGACCCAGAGACCTGGAGGAGGAGGAGGGAACAGCGGCTGTCGGGCCCTTGCTCCTCCCCACCACCACCTCCCGCAGACACACTCTGGCTGAAGTGTCTGCCCGCTTCCACCAGTGCAACCCCCCTTGTGAGTACGCCACACATAAGAAGACAGACACGCATCATTGCACACTCTCTCAGCTCTCTGTCTGACTTCTATTCTAATTTCTCCCCTTTTCTGCCTCTGCAGGTATTGTGGTCAGTCCCTCAGATGGTGCCTCTTCTGACAGCTGTCTGAAGTCCTCGTCCAGTCCCAACCCCACTTTGCAGGCTGCTATGGGTGGCAGGTCAACCCTTCTGGCCTCAGGGGCTGAAGGTGGAGCCCTGGTGCCTGCAGGAACCCCTCTGGCCCTCATGTCCCACCTGCTGCCCCAAGCCCAGGGCAGCCTCCCTGCCGCCAGCTTTCAGGAGGGCCGCAGAGCCTCTGACACTTCTCTTACACAAGGTAGAGGAATAGGACCACTTTCCATTACATATTTGCTACAGTACTAATTATGCCACTACTTCTTCCTAACGTCGACTGTGTCGCCATCGTAGCATCACAGGAACATTGTGTAACCATTTCCTGTGGTTTTCTGCAGGCCTCAAAGCCTTCCGCCAGCAGCTGAGGAAGAACACCCGCACAAAAGGGCTTCTGGGGTTAAACAAGATAAAGGGTCTGACAAGGCAGGTTGTTCCTCCACCGGCCTGTAACCGTGGCAGCCGCGGGTCACTGGGCCCAGCACTTTCTGAACACCGTAGCATGCTGGAGGAAGTGCTGCACCAGCAGAGGTAAATACGACACATATGGGCACCTGTGTTCACAAAGCACACAGATATTTAAACTATGCACGGGGTTGCATTATGCAGATCCAGGTTCTGATTTTTTTTTGTCTCGGTTTTCCAGGATGCTGCAGATCCAGCACCAGCCCCAGCCTCAGGCACCAGCCTCTCAGACAGGGCCCACCCAGAACCCCCTGCTCTTCTTGGCCCAGCAGCGGCCACCCTCCCCTCCTCCAACCACAGTATTTGCTTCCTCCTCCTTGTTCGACACCACCACTCCCTCCCTCCTCCAGAGCAAGCCTCAGCACTCCCTGCCACCTCAGCAAGCTCCAGTGGCCCTACAGCATGGCCCCTGGCAACAACCCCTTGAGGCATCTTCATCCGGCTGCTCGTCGTCCTCCTCGTCTTGCTACTCCTCCTCTCTCTCCCCCGTGGCCTCTGCTGCTTACCTTCTCGAGGCTCGTCTGCACATCAGCCAGCAACCCCACCTTCACCCCCATACCAACCTTCAACAACAGCCCCAGGCGCCCGCACAGGGTCCCTTCCCCATCGTGTCCAGGCCGGCAGTGTGGACCCGGGGCTCGCCCTCCAGCACAGATCCCAACAGGCAGGAGCTGAGTCTGACTGGACAGCAGCAGCTGAGCAGCTGTGTGATGGTGAAGTAAAACATCAGCCATGCAGTAAGACCAACGATTGTTTTCTCCCTGGACGACACCCAGAGAAAAATGACAAACAGTGTCATCTGAGACAGGTCACTTGACTTTGAACAGAGGATAGAGAGACAGAGTAAAGAACAAAAACAGATGCAAGTGACAAATTTATACTTTGCTCAACGACATAGGGTACACATGTAAGAGTGTGTCTGCACACGCGTGTAAGCTGTGTGTGTGGTTTTGATATCATATAAGCTAAAGACTAAGCAATAACCAAACTCTGGACAAGGCTTCAAATCCTTATCAGACTGCCAGAGAAGCAATAATGGACTGGGCTTCAACCAGGACCCTCTGAAAGACCCCCATCAGACTCCCTGACGGGGCACCCAGTCGTACTATTGTCATTCTCCAAGGTTACGGACTCACTTGAATAAAACGAGAACTGACATTAGCCGATCAGATACGATTATGTCACGTTTCAATGCTTTTTTTTTTTTTTTTTTTAAAAAGAAGATTACATCTTCCAGGACTTTTCAGTTCCTTTTTGAGTTTTTGTCTCATGTTTCCAGTGTGTTAACTTTGAAAACTTTCATTTCTCAATGTTTTTCACTTGATTGGAGAGAAGACCAAAGTTTTTTCATTTTGCCCGGTTTGTTTGCCTTTCTAAAGAGACATTTAGTTTGTAGCAGTCCTATGAACATGCAGTATCAGAGCGCCCTAAGCTTACAACCTTTTACTGAAGGAGTCGATTTGTGATTGAAACTGTGATTTTGTTGTGCAAGTTTATAGCTAAGCTTATGCTGCTTTTACCTCAAGCTACAATAAGACTGCTACATCTTCATCAGCCAAAACTGAAGAAAAAAAAAATGGTCTAGCTGATTGACTAAAGCACAATAGGTACATCAGTCAGCTTGGTAGCACCTTACAAATGTGGATACATCAGTCCATATTCCCTTCATCCTTTCAGATCCTTTGTTTTATTACTACCTCCTCAGGTAACCATGTGTGAAACCTGTTTCGATTTGAAAACTTCATTATCATCATCATCAACTCAAAAATCCATAGAAAACGCGTTGTCGATCCCAAGACATCGCAAAAACAGAATATCATCTTTATTCCTTGTCATTTTTCACATGGACAGAACAAAGGTTGTGGGAACAGTGCAATATTTCACGTTGAAATACAAAAGAAAGAAAGAGGCAAACAATCTACATAGGATGGCCAACAGGCTTACATGTGCACTTGCCTGAGGTTTTTGTAATTATTATTTTCATTTGTCCTTTTGATATAATTGTTTGACCTTACTTCTAGCTAGCTGACTAGAACAGGTACGAGATATGTGACATGAAAACATTATATTGTAGAAACCGATAAGAAAGACTCAAGGCATTTCAAAAATGCTGTTTCTCCACGCAGCATGCTTGCAGTTCTTTCAGAGAACGGCTGAATTTGGGTTGTACCAAAGCGCGAACAGCACAAGAGAGAGGTGATCTACCACAGATACACTACTGATTTTTTCACTTTGAATGCTGTGTCTCAAAATGTAGCATTCTGGTTAGCTAGCACTTTCACATTGTTTCCTTAGCTTTTTTTTTGCTATGAGAACGCTTCCTCTGCCACCAAATGCTAAAGCTATTGTGTTGTAATATCCCTAGTTGTTAGCAGGACCATGGTGGTATTCATTTTTTGTACTTTTCTAAAAAATAATAATAATACAGAAACAAAATAAGAAGAAAGAAGAAAGAAAAAAAACAAAAAAAAACAAAGCGTAGCAATACCATGTTGTTATCGAAGCTGATCTTATATTGTCTGTAAGTGGTTGAGATAGCTAGCAATAGATGGATATTACCTGCAACAAATATTTTTATTTGTGCAGCCTATTCAGACATTGTATTAGAAAGCCGTGATAGCTGTGTAACATTGTAAGCTGGTTAGTTTTAGCATATCTGTGAAATCTCCAATGTTTATGAAAAACATGTAAACGGACAGTGTTTTTCCTGGCCCGATTCTCAAATGTTTGATCACTTTATGTCCAAAACGAGCAGTGTTGATAATTCTGTTCAATATTTTTTTGGTTGATTGCACTCACCACCAACGCTTGTGCCTTTTTCTGAACAAACTCCTGTGATCAGAGGACCTTTTCTCTGATCAGCACAGTGAAAGGAAGAGAAGCTGATGGCTCCATTGCAGGCCATTGACTCAAAAGCCCCTTTTGATATGTTGTTCGACTTTTTACCTTGCTGTGTAAAGAAAAGCAAGCATTGCACTTTATTAATATTTCTTATTTCTGAAGTGTTTTGTTTCTCATGTTGAAAAAAAAATCACAAAACTATTGAAACACTAATTACTCTTGATGCAAATCTGTAAAATGACCCTTTTGATAATCTTTGGATAATGAGAAGTATTTTTTTTTTCTGATTTGTTACTTGACTGTGTGAGTGTGTGCATGCGAATGAGTGAGAGCGAGAGAGATGGTCGGAGAGGGAGACTGTTAGTTCAAGCAAGATTGTTTATTTATGTGGCTATTTATTTGAATAAAGTTCACTTCCTAAAATTTCAGTGTTTTGCTGAGTTTTATTTTGTAAAATCAGAATTTTGCATACTTTTCTTTTACTTTTCCTCACAACTTTTGATATAAAATGCTTGTTTTATTAGAAATATTGATATATGTCTGAGTATGAAAATTGTCAGAGACCAAACTCTATCTTATGTTCACAGTTCAACATAACATTTACTACACAGCTCTGCAGAATCCTCAATTCTGATTATTTTCATATATATAAACCAAATTAATCATAATTTGATACATACAAACATTTGCTAGTTTCACAAATGCTAGCTATAGCTATTAAGTAAATATCTTATCAAGCGCCTTACTGAAGACTGATAAGGGTGTAACACTGGACAAAAAGCTTCATAATGCATCATTCGTCTCCACCTGCTGATGATGCACTCCGATGATGCACGAGCCTCCTTTAGTGACGCTCTGATGCGGAGTGATGATGCAGAGTGACTCTGTGGACCCTCCTGTTGGCCAGTGATTCATAATACAAAGAAAGGACAGGTGTCTGATTCCTGACAGGAGTTGCTATGTGGGAGGAAAATGACGTAGCAGCAAAACGAGAGGCCACACCATCCATGATTCAGTTGCATGTGAATGTACGTGCTGGACTGCACCTCTCCTCTCCTCGCTCCCACCGCTGTCCAGTGCATGATCTCTGAATACACAAGAAATCAGTGACGTGACAGTAAAATCACCTGCTTGACTGAGTGCATGGGCTGACTTTAATTTAAATTCTAGTGGAGATTCCAAAGATACCAAATAGGTCCTGCTGAATTACAGGGAAATGTGTATATGACACGACATGTAGGTATTTTCTATTTGATGTAAAGCTGCAGCCATAAATCTTTGGTTCTTTGGTTTGAACATTTCACTCAATATAAGTGTGATGTAGCTTCATTGAAATGTTGCAACCAGCAGATACAAATATATGACATTGTTCAATATGGAAAAACATTTTGTTCTTTGAACTTTGAGGCTACTTAAAGGGAAATTCAGAAGTTGAAAAAAAACTGAGCACTGAGTATTGAGAAGCATTTGTTACAATTAAAGCTACAAAGACGTAATGCCTGCAGGATTAAAATGTTACTTGGCCTGTCTCACCACGTCACACACACACGCACACACACTTCATGTGGCTTGACTGTTGGCATGTGGGCCTTGGGGAGATTTTGTGAGGTCGCAGAGTGAAATTTGATGTCCAGACACCACAAGTGTGTCAATCAGCAGCTGCTGCCTGCTGTAGACTAACCAGTGGCTGAGCGCTTCACATTTTGCTCATAACAATGTCTTTGCCGGATGGATTTATCGGTGTGTGTGCATGAGTTTGAGTTTGTGTGTAGCATGCTTCTGTTGTTGTAAGAGGGTCTGTTGTTGTTTATCTACGTGCATGCCTGATTGTGCACCTACTGCTGAGGCGGCAGCGTGGCCTCCTCGTTAGAGAAGCCAAGGATGGGAATGGCCCCACTTCCAAGTATCTCTCTCAGTGCCAGAGAGCCGGAGGTGAATCTGTTTATAACTCTCCAAAGTTCGTTGTGTATCCATGTGTGTAAACTGAGCTGGAGGGTCGAGATAACTCCGTCTGGCGGTCTGGGTCATCTGGTGTAGAGAAACATACGACTAACTAGTCAATAACCGACCGTGAACTCTCACGGTGCTGCATGACCTTATGCATGTAACACGAGCTGCAGAAAAGGATGAATAACTTCACTCCTCTCTCTTCGAAACACAGGTTGTGGATGGAATATGGCAAGACCAGGGGGCTCTTGCTGCATAAAAACTGAGAAAAGCAAAGAAGAGCGGGTCTAATTCAGCGCGCAGTTATTTAGTGAACTCGGTGTCAAGCATGGATAAAGGGCAGAAGACAGCTGATCTGGGTATTTGAGAGGCAAGAGGAAAGTTCCCAGTCTGAGCTTAGAGACTGAAATGAAACTTGCAAGGCATTTTGGGATTTCAGACTGAACGATTACACACTTGAGTGTGAAGAGCACTTGGATGGACTTTTTCCATCTCACTCTCTGCTCTCTCTCTCTGTATCTCTGTATCTCTCTCTCTCTCACACACACACACACACACAGGAAGTGAATCAGGTTCCAAGGTTCCACAGACAACCTGTCATAAAACATTCAGAGCACTTTGAATAAGTAACTCAGTTATCAGAGTGAAAGTGCATTGAGGAGAGACTTTTTCCAGAATTTCCTTGTGTATATGAAAGCAGAGAAGACAGAAGTTCAAAAAAAAAAAAAATCAGAGGCTGGACAGAAGAGTGTTACCCCTCTCTGTAGAAAATGTGAAAATAACTTCCCACTTCAGTGAGAGCTCAGTGAGAGTCGATCTGCGATGACCGAGGGAGGAACTTTATGTGTGACGATAAACTGGAAATTCAGACCCGTCATGTCAGAGATTCAGAGGTTCACCGCAAACATTGTTGCATGATAGCACATTAAGTACCACAATTACAGTACACAAAAAAAAAACCCACTGGGGGGAACATGATGCAATGCACACTGGGGGGAAATATGTCCATTCAAAACAACTGCATGCACATACAAACACACCAGCAGTATCCACAAGAAGCCACTGTATGGGCTTTTAGATCCCCTCTCCCTGCAGCGAGATTAGCACCCTACTAATTGTGCGTACGTGAGTGAGAAAGTGTACATGCGTCACTGCCAATAATCAAGCTCTCTGGCAGGAGGAGCATGAATACCAGAGGATTTGTGGAACTTTCGGAGGTTCAGAGCAAAGCCAATAAACAACCTTCGGAAGTGCCTGACAGGGGTTTGCATAACAGATTACACTCCTCAATTTACACATTCATCAGGGAACAGAGGGAGCAACACAATCCTTTAATGAGGATCGATTCCTTCCAAAATGAAGCTCTTAAAGCAATAATGGGTTATTTGGAAGAAACTGATGAACTGGATGGTAAACATGAGCAGCGATCGCCGCCGTGGATGAACAGATAAAGGTAAAGAGAAAGTCAAAGAAAACCCAAGCATGAAGACATCACAGTATTGGACGTGCGGTTTGACTGACAGGCGGTCTCTGTGAAGTGCAGCGCTGAAAGACCACACAAATGAGCGCTTAGCACCACAGATACTCCAGAACATAAAATATTAAAGGTGGTGACCTGCAGACTGAACCTGAAACCCTGATATGAATCTGCAATTCCCCCGCAGGTACAAAATGATTGAGCATTTGAAAACATTCCCTCTAAAATGAAATATATACCACTGGAAATAATATTATAAATAAATAAATGAAAACCAAGTAAACCTAAAACCACAACAAATTCTGATCTACTTTTAAAAGAGACCAGCCAACATATGAGTGATTTGCAGGTTTTATAATGTTTATTACCATTTTCCAAAGCACAACAAACTGTTCTAGATATCTGAATTTATTGTGAATTTACCCTCCAGACAGCCGTTTGTTTCCATTTATTTCTATACGCAACAAAAACAAACTTGGAGAGACTTGAAACTTCCTTGAGATAAGTAATCCATCTCAGTGAACATCCCACCCAGGTTTATTTTGTCAAAGTTACCTTATTGTTGTTTGGTCATTTAGTTTAGTGCGAGCATTGATTTGAAAAGGCTACACTCTCTCCTGGTGTGTTCACATGCTGGTGGGAAACTCTGACATCTGGAACTTCACAGTTGGCTGCCAAACAGTATCAGATTCAGCTGGTATTTGGCTGGAAAACCAAACAATAAGCAAACAAACTTAATGAATGTGGATTCGGCCTCTTCTGGCTTTTATAAGTTCTGACACAGTCACTGTGGCTAACGAGGAATTCTTTTTTTCTGATTTACCTCACAGCACATTTACATTTACACTTGTGTTCAGTCATTTGGCAGACGGTTTTATCCAAAGCAACTTCGGCTGGCTTCACACACGATGCAAATTCAATGCAATTAGTGACGGGTTGCAAATGACATGTCAACAAAGTCACATGATCGTTCCAAACGATGATGCAAAACGAATTTACAATTTTCATTGGATGGTCCACCAGGAAGTCAAAGTTGCATGGAGCTGAAGTTGCATTTCAGTTGCAGATTTATTTATTTATGATTTTTTTTTTGCCCCCAAAATGGATCTACAATGTTTCAGAAAAGAACGATTTAGTTTTATTATCTGCCTCTTCTTTTATCTCATCCTATTAAAATAAAATTACCAAAAGCTATTATGTTTTTAATGAGGTATAAAGAACCAAGACATCATAAACAATTCATGAACTACATGCATTCACTATCACTACCTTCCAAAAGATGATTATGTTAATACACAGGTCTGCCATTGTTCTCGCACTCTGCTGCAGATATACATTACCACTCAATGTGAAAGAGGAGATTATATATCAGGGAGAGGAACGGGAGGCCAAAAGCAGCAGGCAGGTGTGGAGCGACGTTACACAGAGACAAAAGGAAAAGTGCATGTGAACACAAAGATATACTCACCCACCCACTGACCCCCACACACACACACACACACATACACCTCTCTCACTCTCTCTCTCTCTCTCTCTCAGTCACTCACTCACTCTCTCTGTCTATCTATCTCCCTCAGACATACACACACTGTGTCAGCTGCGAGAGCTATGACGCACGTTGGGCTCAGTTAATATTGTACAGCAGGCTCTGGCGTCTGTGTGAGCATTCCATTACAGGCCGCTCACACAGAGTTCACTAAGCAGCTACGTGCTGAATTAGCCTCTTTCTCTGTCAGTACACACACACACACACACACACACACATATTCTTCATTAGCCGCTCTGTGTCCTCAAGTCCCGGCTCATTGTCTCTTGACCTCTAATGTTCCCGGGACTCTGAGCGATTTGTTTCTTCACCTGTCCGCCCTCACCTGCCCGAACAATGAGGAGTGAAACTTCAACACTTCTAACAATCGTTACCTGAGAAATCGGACAAGAAGAGGCGCTTTTCTCAGCAAGTGAAAAAGGTGCTGGATTGCACGGGCTTTTGTCACACCCTCTGTCTTTTCCCACACGCCTCAATTTGACCTGTGTATCAAATAGCCCAATCTAGAGCAACTTTTGTTTGCTTTGTTTGTATTTTATCTCTCTCCTCTTTATGGTAAACCTCCCTCCCGTGTCGTCTGTCACGTCAGTCCCTTACCTCTCTCTTTTGTAGTAAGCAAAAAAGATGGAACATGAGAGGAGGGGCAGCCATCGGACTGAATCAGAGCGGCCTGTGCGCCATGTGGCCAGACTGCGTCGTGACATCAAAGGTGCGAGAAGCCGCGCCCCGGTGGAAACTTGGAGCAGCTGAAGACGGGCTGCGGGTGCGTCACTGAGCCCGGTCAGGCTCGCCGGCTCTCCGGCTCCTGTTACCGTCGACGTGTGACACCGCGGACGCTGCAGCTGCACTTTGTGGGCATGTGCTATAAGGCAGGAGCGGCACCTGCGACGATCTGGTTGACTGTAGCCCTCCACTGTGGAGCACGTCCAAGAGGAAACCCTCTGACGTCATCGCTGCCTCCATCAGGGCGCATTGTTGCCTCTGAATAACAAGTTAATGGTGCATTCAGGGATGTAATGCCAAAAGCTGAGAAGGCAAGCACTGTGTAATATTAATTAGGTCTCACTCAGCTGGTCACACACACACTGGAGTGCACGCACATACAGCCACCCTCCTATGCTTGTATGTGTGTGTGTGTGTGTGTGTGTGTATGGGGAAAGAAGGGGATGATAAGGCAGATGACTTCAGCTGGGACGCAGGAAGAATGGAGATGACGCATGATGCTGAATACGTCTCTTCTCTATTAACTATGAGGGTTTTAAATCTGCATCACTTCATAATTGTGGGCACTTATCCATGTTACAGTAATAATCAAGTGATGAGCATGCACACACACACACACACACACACACACACACATAAACAACCACTATCATCTTTAACTGAAAAGCCAGAGCTGCCCTCTTATCATTCCTGCCCTCGGCTCGTCCCTCCTCCCTTCTCTGTCTGGTGTCGGCTCGTTTGTTTGTCTGTCCGTTTGTCTGTCTGTCTGTCTGTCACTTCCCCAGGCTGCAGCGGACACACGATGACATCATCCGGCACTGACGTAAGCTACTCGGGCTCCTCTGTGCAGCCAATAGGATGCAACGTGTTTACAAGTCTGTCTACTTCTCAGAAGTCCTTGTGTAAGTTTTCTTAGATTCTGATGACTGTGTGTATTTGTGTGTGTGTGTGTGCGTGTATTAGTGTGTATGCATTAATGTGTGTGCACTAGTGTGTGTGTGTGTGTGTGCGTGCGTGCTTCCCTATGTGGGTCGTCTGTGTTTGCACAACCGGACGGACAGGGCAGGGAAATAGGTCGAGTGCAGGGGCAAGGGGGGCATCAGTGAATCTGATTGGTCGAGACACGAGGCAATATTTTGCCCGGCTCAAACGGTCATGTGGCTCTGTTGAATTTGGTGTGGTCATTACCCGGCACTTCTCACACTTCCTCGCCTCTTGCTTCTTGCCGTCTTTGCCCTGACCACTGGAGTGTGTTCAGTCTCACGTACGCAGATTTCTGATTGTTTGTTGAATTTGAAATGATGTTCCCAGGCCTTGTTTTGATTAATTGAACCGACTTTTCCAAAATATTTTCGCCTCAAACTCTCTGTCTCTCCTGTGCTGGTCTGCTATCTCTGTTATTCTCCCTCTCATAGTTTCTGCATGACCTCAGATCAAATGACTGCAGCCTGACAGGAATTAGCACTTTGTTCAACAGAAGTGAGCACACATCCTGTTACCTTCACAATCTGACGTTCATTCTGCTGTTTTACTTTACTGGTGTGTGCGTGTGTGTGTGTGTATGAGTGTGTGTGTGGGGAGGGGGTGGGTGGACATGGACTTTCATTCACAGCTCTGCTGGACAAACGCCGGCTTGAAAAATGCCAGAGCCTAACAAAGGAGAGAAGGTGGTGGGTGGATGAGGCAGGAAGTTTATTCATTGTTTCCAGTGAAGTTTTCTCTTCATCCGGCACCGCGGCCCATCGGCCCGTAAACTCGCAGGGCCTAAAAAAAGGAAGCGCAAATTGCAGCGGCTCGCTCTCTTGGGGGGAATCGAGCAGGAAAACCCTCTCTGTCAGTGACAGTATGAAGGCATTGACGTAAGAGATGGAAAAGCCAGGTGGTCAGATGGGAGCTCCCGAAACAGAATGACGGTGTACTTTCTCCCCCCCTGTTGTTTTGCACAAACAAACGTGCACATGCGTACGTACACACATGCCCTCATAAACACCCAGACTTGGACGCACATGCACACACACGTGGATGCTTCACAACCATTTGATACGTTTTCCCCCCTGACATTTACGTATTCGTAAGCATGCAGATCCGTGCAGACCGGATAGTCCTGGGCTCCCAGAAACACGCAGGTCCACATGTGTGACGGGGACGTTGTGAGAGCTCCCACACACTCCCAGAATGATCTCACACTCACACACTATACAGCCCTTATAGACCGCTACCTCTCCTGTGTCAGAGGCTCACATTACACCTCTGTGAAAACAGAGGCAGTTACGTAAGCCTCTGGTATGCAAGGTCACTGATAGCCACTGAAGTACATAAAGTAGCGTGCTAACAGATCGCTGACAAAAGTCAGAGCCGTTGAAGTCATTTACAAAGCTACTGATACTGTGAATGTCAGGAGCTGGCACAGACATTAAAGGTAAAGTCCACTGCAGTCAAATGCATGGCCGTCTTAGTTGCTGCATCTCTATGGTCCAGATTAAGACTGATTAAGGCAATTCTCAATTTAACAACAATAATACTAATAGTATATTATCTGTAGTCATTAGGGGTAAAACAATTCATTCAATTCATCAAATCTGCTAAAAGAAATGAATAAAACAAATTGCTCCAATTGATATAAAATGATTTGAATTATAATTTTGGCTAAAAGTACTGAATCTAATGGTTGACACGAATCATGGTTTAGGCCTACAAACTCAAATTGAGCTGATTTGTTCTGAAAAAGAAAAATCATCCTTTAATCAAACTGACAACTAATGAATCTTAAATCGAACTGAATAGTTTTCAAGCCAAAGATTCACACTCACATGATCGTTATTCAAAGTAGCACTGGATTTTCCCCAGTTCTGACATTTGCGGTTGTCCTTTTCTTTAGTGTCGTCAGAGTCTTCATGGTGATTATAGCAGCTGTGACAATTCAACTGCATACAACGCCTGGAAGCTTTAAAGAGTAAAGCAGCCGTGACTTAGATTATCAGTAGGTGACTGTGCCTTGACCCCGAGTGTTTCCTGTCCTCTTCTGTTCATCAAGATCGGTGGATAAAATCTCCAATTTCGTCAGAAATAAATGAAGTGTCAGTCACAGTTGATTCTCTTTGATTCAGTCCTTGTAATTTTCACATCAAATAGGTTTGTATTCAATTTGTTCATTGCACTTGAACAGCAATAATCAATGGATCGGACCTAGTGGTTGAAAAACAAGTCAAATCTTGCCAGTTCCATCATCGGGTTCATCATTTCAAAAAGACGCTGCTTTGATCAAAGCCATAGAGCAATTTGGTAAAGGTACCAAATTGCTGAATTACAGGGAAATGTGTATAAAATTATGCACAAGACATCTAGATATTTTCTATTTGATGTGATGGTGCAGGCATAAAATAATAGCATCTTGGGTTTGAATATTTCACTTTGTGTGATGTAGCTTCAGTGATGCACTGCAGCCAATAAATATAGCATATACTTATGTGACATTGTCATATAATATGGAAAAAAATGTTTAACTTTGAAGTTACTTAAGGGGGAATTTAAGGGATATTTGGAGTTTAAGGGGTTAATATACAGCAATAAGGCCTTCTTAAACAGTCAACACAGCAGTCGACTGTAACCTGTTAATGAACATGTCTGATTGTGGGCGAAACATTTTATAATATTAAAGCTGTGTGACGCTCGGATGAAGTGCAATGCTCTGTTACCAGGCAGGCTGCCCTTGCATGCCATAAAGTATTGAAGAGCTGCAGCGGCTGCTGCCCTGGACTCCCCGTTTCATAACAGTGAGCAGAAAGTCTGACTGTCCCCTGAGAGGCAGACACCTACACACAGCCTGGAGAGCAGCGGTTGTCTGGGAGAGCTGACACGGCAGCACAGACTGACTCACAGCGGCTCTACACTCCATCTAATGCACCACCTCTGCCTTTCACTGCACATCAGCATCAAGCCCCTCTCAGAGGCATGACTGGGTTTGTGTGTTTGTGTATGTATGGGTTTGTATGCCACCGATCTTGAGCACTAGTGGTCTGTGCCCTACTTATTTATTTATTTATTTATTTAGTCTGTGCACGCACCCTGTGAGAGAAAAGGCACTAATAAGAAATAAATGAGCCTTAAATGCGTCCACCCATCATTTTCACTTACCCAGATCCTTATCTGTTTGGCAGCATGTGGGCGTGTCATTAACTGCAGTCTGACAGTGCAGGTTTGTGTGTGCTTGGCTGTGTCCTCTCCAGCTTACAAAGCTCCTATTGGTGCCTGTTGCCACCGGCGACACAGCAGGTCAAACGATGGGGCAGCAAGCAAGAGTGAAACTGACGCAATTTAAAAAGAACAAATGATACAACAACAAAGGTCACTTGAAAGCTTTCATATCTTTATATGCTAAAACCATTCAGGAAGTGAATAACACCGACATCTGGAGCTGAGGGACAGATGAGAGCTGGACACGAACCGAGACGTGTGGAAGAAAATATAGAAAGCGATGGATATATAGATTTTGGCTGCTGCAAACAGGACAACCCTAAAGCTTTAAAGTTCAAAGGTTAGCTCCAAAGTATTCTGCTTTCCCTCGGGGACCTGAGTGTGACGCAAACGAGACAAATCAGAGGAAACAGTTTGGAAAACAGCTGCTATGCCCTCTATTTTTTGGGCCATTTCTCTTGAATTCATTATCGTATACTTTATCTATCTATCTATCTATTGTGGAGAGATGAGGGAATAAACAGGAGGGGATGGGCGTAAGGCAGGAGAGATTAGAGAGGGGAGGGGCAGAGGTCTCTATCATTGCATGAGATGTCATGCTCATGATTTATATGTTTTGAAGAGGAATGACGCAAAATGAGAAAATTAAAACCAAGACGTGCTTTTTTCCTCTCCGCTACCTCCCGCTCCCGCTCTGTAGCCTTATAAAAACCCTGTGATTCCACACAATGCTCCCCATTGTGCCGTGTTCCTGTTGGCTAAAGAGCCATTTCCCGCCAGGGATCTACTGTGGAAGTGGGCTCCTTCTCTTTAACGCAATATGTTTTTATGGGGCAAGTCATCGGGAGTGGGAATCGTTGTAGCTCAGTGGTTGGTCTGTCTGATGGAGCTGACCTTTACCTGGTACATTTAAACAGAGGGATCATTCACTGTATGTATGAGGAAACAATGAAAGCACGCAAATGCAAATGTGCACCCGGCACTGGGCATGTGATGTGCCCACTCTCGCTCTTAACCAAGTGGACTTACATGTCTGTGTTGACTCCTCAAGACCCAGATAACCAGTCTGACGTCACGAGTGGTTATACAGGACATCAGAGAGGGATGGGAAAAGGGGTAAAAGGGTGCAGAGAAGGAGATGATGCAGCAGTATGTAACAGAAGAGTGAGTTCACTGAGTTTTATCTCATCTCGCAGGAAGAAATGAGACATCATATTTGTTTACATCCTGTTGCTAAGGACCTGTTATTTATGTGTTTATTTACAGCAACAGGGACAATGGGCAGTTAAATAACCGTCCCGGAATAAGTTATAAAGATAAGTTTCATCTGTAGTCCTTGGACAGGAGATAGAAATGTCAAACAACTAAGCCATGTGCAAAATACAGATGACATTTCAGTGCAATATATTACATCAGTGCATTACAACCCCTGCTGTTGAAGATGCAGCTTTTAATGTTTTGCTGCCACATCAAACCTGCGGGAGACTGCAGCTCAGACCACATAGGATCCTCTATGTGGGATATACATGGAGTGGCTCACTGCACAGGAAGTGTTCTTCGCCATTATGCCACTGGGTGTGGCAACTGTGCTATTTTCATCCCTATTGATTTGCCTGAGTTGAGTGACAGCCTTGACTGTGAACCATTTGGAGCATTGACGTAAGTGTAGCTTTCTAGGCGCGGGGTCGTTCCTGCGGGTGCTGTGACCCGGTGACTCCACTCCGGCGAGTTAGGTAATGGTAGCCGGGAGCTGTGATCTGCTGTACCAGCGGGGCTGTCACTGACACTGGCAGTGGCACCGAGGGACAAGAGGCCTGCGTCTGACCGGATGACATAACCGTGGGCAACAGCGCAGCGATGGGGGCTCTCCGTCATCGCCCAAAGCTGTGCACTGGCACAGAAACTGATAGGGTTCAATTAGTGCCACTAAGACAGGGACGTGTCATTCACACCATAGTGCGATTATGTGTGTGTGTGTCTGTGTTATTTTATCTCTTTGTCACCCTTTCCGTTGATGCTGTCTGGTGTTTGATACACAGAAAACAGGTATTTTTAGAAATTAAATGTATAAATAACTATCTCAAAATTTCTTTCTCTATCAATTAAGTGTTTTAACTGTAATATTTTTTTCCCTTAATGTGGAGAGCCTGGCTGTTCTGTATTCAAGAGCCTGTCTCCATGCTAGAGAGGGCATGTGTTATATTCTGGGGTTGGGTCTGTTCAAACAGGGCTGTGTGTGCATGCGTGTGTGTCCTGTTTGAAGAGAGGTTGTACGTGCTTGTAAAGTGGTCCGGCAACACGAGGGTCAGGCCCAGGGCTTTCCCATAGCATGACGAGTGAGGCCGGACAACAGACCAGG
>OMLF01039142.1:39552-50597 GCA_900302615.1 Holocentrus rufus | reverse complement strand
AGAAAAGATTAAGACACTTGGTGAAACAGGAAAACAGAGAGGAGGATAAGAAAGCACTGTGGACGTGCCGATGTCACTGGAAAAACTAGATGTGCTGTTTTCCACAGAGAGGCTAGTATAAACGTCATGGGCTGCTCTGGTTGTTTAAATGCATGCTTCAAGCCAGGATGTCCAGATCTCCCTTCGAATTTATGTAGAATCTGCCCTGTTATGTCACTTTTGTACCATCGCTGAAGCTTAGCCAACCCTTAAAATGGATTTCCAGTGCGGCTAATTGAGTCCTTCTGCGGACGTCTGGTCACTGAGGGATCGCATGTTCTGTTCAGTGTAGATATGTGACTCAGACAGGCTGACCAGAACAAGGGCAAATAAGGTGATGTGACACCTTTGGGATACATGCTGCACGTCATCTGGGGATGAAGGGTGAAATGTGAGAATGCAGCTTCTGAGCAACAGGGACAGGAGAGACAGGAACAGAACTGAACACAACAAAACACAACACAACAAAGGATTCACATGACCTTATTAGAAAAATCTAATAAAATACTGAACAAAAAAAAACTTATGAAGTGCTTTGTTTTTGTTTTTTAAGTGTATATTTAAGTATTAAGTATTTTCCATTTTTCTCCTTATTCTGTTTTAATCATATTTCATATTTTACATTATATTTTGTTTTATATCTTTAGGTTTAGGTAGGTAGCTGTTAGACTGCAAGAGTTTTGCATTAGCTGATACTGTTTATCCTGTTCATTTGTTAAACTGTTCATGTTACATGAGTGGATTTACATTTTCAACCCAACAAAAGACGGTTTGGTGTTTGTTTTTTTTTGCCGCAGCTGGAAGGTTACCCTGTTTGTTGTCAGCCATTCTCACATGACTGAAAATGAATGTCCCTTTAATGCTTGTTGACTCCTGCAGTTGTCAGGTTGGTCCCGTCTGAGACGTCCTGAAGAGGAAACCATAAGAAGTTTGCCAGATGAGACAAAGATTAGGAAAATACCGAGGAATTGTCCGTATATTGTCAGTATAAATTCCCAGTAACTTCTATGTCAGGAGCACTGTTGTGAATCCACCTCTATGTGTGGATGGCAGTAGGGAAGGATTGGATCAGACCAGATATCGGAGAGGAACTTATTATAATGACTAAACCACTGACTCAACCACTGAGTCAATGGAAGAGACCGATGTGATCCTGGGATGTTCTGTCTGCCTGCCAAGGATGGATGATGACAGATCAATGGTCCACACTCAGAGGACAGCCAAGGACAGGATGATCTGTGGTCTGTTCTCACAGTATTATGCACATTATGACTCGCTCGCGTCCTTGGTGCCACTCTGGTTAATAATGAAGTCGCTGGTTACCATTTCCAGCTCGGGACATTGAATGCCTCTTCTGTGCGGAGCCAATGCTCGGCGACAGCGAGTTGTTAGTCACTTGAAAATGTGATTTCATTGTGAAGTCCCTGATCCCACTTTGCCTGCTCCCCACTGTTATATGATTATCTTTGTCAGGGATGATGGTGGGATAAAAAAACAAATCCCTCAAAGAAGGTCACTGGGTGTCTGTGAACAGGCATTACTCTGAGACCTTAATATAATGTCAGCTCGTGAATGTGTAATAAACCTGCCAGAGCACAATAACACACACACACACACAAGGCAGAGACAATATCCTTAGCTCTGAAGAGGATTGCGGTGTTAAAATGTACAAAGACGATGTGGGAGTTTCACAGCATCTCTGGTACTGTGTGTCTGAGAGTGACGACACTGCTGAATGTAAAATACCACTCATCTATTACTGAATGGCATTTTTCAAAATATTACACACAGGAGGAAACTTGAGTCATTGAAACTGTTGACACCAGCTTCTAAATTTGCTCATTTGTACACTGAAAAAAGTGAGGCATTGTAGTTGCACAATAAAAAAATGCGTACTGAAATTTCCAGCAAAAACAGGAGATCCCTAAACTAACATCTGACTTGAAAGATGCTGAATAATCTTCAACAAATCATTGAGCTCATTAATATTAGATTTGTGAAGTTTCCACTCTGAATGCAGGGGAAATGACGACTGCCTTCACAGATGTCAAGACCCCAAAAGATTTCTCCAAGATGTGACCGCACCACGTCCCTCTTTTTCTCTTGTTGCTTCTTCCGAGCTGCTGACGATTCTCCCAAATGTAATTATCTGTTTGCAACATTTCTAAATGTCATGTTTTTCTGGGAGTATATTAGAGACGATCGTTGTGTTTAGCCACTGAGAGGTAAGGTCTGTCCAGTTGTCCACTTTCCACTCCTTCCATTCAGGGGTTTGTGAATTTTACTGCAAGACCAGTAAAAATTAATGGGAGATACTAGTGCATGTTATCACTGTCAGCTGGATGGCACCCAAAGATTTCACTCAGCTCCTGACAAACAACCTATATATTTATACAGCTGGTGTGTGTGAAAGGAACTCTGTTTTGGATCATAAGACAGAAAAAATGCTGGAGTTGTAGAAAAGTAAAGAATTATAACTACATCAACTGGGTGAAAAAATAAATTTAAAAAATGTCCCTCTGGGTTGGAAAATAAAAGACATTGTGGCCCACTGAATTATCTTGTGCTCAATGTTCCAGGACAAAGAGTGACCAAAAAACTGTAGAACATGTGAGTTAGTGCTGCCTCCCTCTGGTGCATCTAAATACTGCAGATTAGCAACGAGGGAAACACACGGAGAAGTTTGCCTTGAAGGCTTTCTAACAGAAAGCTCAGCTCTAATCCTAACTCTGACCTTAACTTCATCTCTGTCAGAAAGACTTCAAGGCAAAATTCTTCCATGTGCATAAGGCAGACTTACAATATATCAAAAGACATGCAAATATTTCCTTTTAGCAGTATTAGCCTCATTTGAATCCATATCATGAGGAAGAGAAACAGCATTTCATATTGTCCTCTGCTGCAAAACAGAACAGAGAAAAAGGCATAAACAAAAAAGAGAGAATGTTGTGAATGTTTCTTATGATAAAGTAATATTTTAAAATATTAAATCAGAGAGCCTGAAAAACATTTTTTTTAATTTTGACTGTCCCTGGGTGCAGGCCTTTAATGATTTCCATGTACCTTTGCGCCTTTCTTCTGTTTTGAAAGAGTAAAACACTGAAATGGAACAAAATTTATGTCTGTCCATGTTTTTGTTTTGAGGAAACTTTACACATCTGAGTCTCAAAACATATTGATTTTCTTGCATTATGTACTCATTATGTATGTATGTATGCATCTATCTGTATGTATGTATGTATGTATATGTCTGTACATAATGCAAGAAAATCAAGAGAGAGGTGTTATCAGAATATGTATACATTCAAATAAAATCAGTCATATTAGAACAAATCTTTATTGGAAGCCAGCGATAAAATAATTACATCACAACACTCGAGGGCTGAAGAAAACAGAAATAAACAGCTTAAAGTTGGACCCTAAGCAAAGAGATAAATAACAGACAGGTAATATTTGGCTTGAAGAAAACAACAGTACCTTTCAACAAACACATCCCTCTCATGTTTCCACAAATCCATGTCTCTTTGGACGTTCGTTACTTCGCTTCAAGTTCCACCAAACACACAGTAATGATTTAACTAAAAAACAAAAGAAAAAAAAACATACAGTGCAGGCTACATTTGTACACATAATAACCCACCCATCATCCTTCCCCAGGCACAGACAAGCCTCTATAAAAGACCTGCTCTGTGCAAACCAAACCCTTCTGTATCAGCTACCATCAGCTCAGTAAGTCTCCTTTCAATACAAGAAGAAAATACCCAACACCAACTTGAATGTTTGGGTTCCAGTCTGGTTTTGGGCCAAACTCAGCAGTCTCCATCTACCTTATGTACATACACATACCCTGTAATTTCATCTCAACTTTGAATCATTTTCACTCTTTTCATTGACAAAGCTTCCTCATTTTTTTTTTTTGCATTTTGAACCACTAGGTGGAGACACTGATCCACCTGCCTACATCGAGCTATAGATGAGCCCTCGAGCCAAGCTACAGATGAAAGAAAAGTGCATAATACAGAAGGTGCTTCATGTGGAGTAGCCGTGTCTCCTCACATAACCCTCTTCTGATTGGGCACTCTGCCAGACACTATAAGAAGCTCTCCGAGAATCAATGAAAATAAATGGGAATGGGAGCTCTCCAGATGTGTTTGAGAAATCTAAGACCAGACTTAATCGTGCCACATATTCATTTATAGCCATTGGCCAACAGACTTTCTAAAATAAGTCATTCCCATGTGTTTTTATGACAAAACATGAGAAGACTGCACTATATGCACCATCCTTACTTAATCAAAAATCTGTCAGTCTGTCTGTCTGTCAGCATGATAACCGTTTTACTACAAGGTAAACATTAAATGTAAAACCATAGCATTCAGTGTTAAAGGCATTCCTACTGATCTGTGTTAAAATAATAATAAAAAAAGAAACACTTAAGTCATGAAAATCGAGTTACATTCAAGATGAACCAATCAAGGCAAGACAGATGGAGTCTTCAAAATTGATTTCAATACCTTAAATCTTAAAACTACATATGGCACCACTGCATATTTACAACCTAAGCATAAACCTAAATAGCAGGATATAATAAATTACCTTCAGAGATCAGAAAACAACAGATGTAGCCCAAAAAAAGGTGCAAAAGAAATATGATTTAAGACTATAAACCACTGCCTCTTCTAGATTTACATCATCAGCGTTGCTGCTCACGAGCTATACTTCTTGGCAAGTGGGCGGTTCCGTCACCGGCAAACAGGAAGTGGTCACTGAGACATGTCGTCCGACAGGGAGCACTCGGACAGCGAGCGCTCCCGCCGCTCACGTGTGGTGATGTAATTCAGGAGGTCGATCGCCGTGACGACACCAAACACCATCTGCCTCGGGCAAGCAGACCCGTCGGCCATATCTGCAGAGAAGGACAGCTGCTTGTAATACAGATATTGCTGACTATGAATGCATGCAAACACAAGGAGCTGCAGAAAGAAATTAAAAAGACCTGTGGCCGAGACAGTTTCTGAGAATTACACATTTTTCAAACCAACATCCAAAACTAACTAGAAGACAAAAAAAAATGTGATCATGAAATGGATGTGATTATGTACCCCGGTATCCGTGACTCATTTGGAAAGGATTAGCAAAGCCCCAGGATTTGGCTGATTGACAAGGGAACATTGAGAAATGGACATATTCGTGGTTGTTCACGGCTTAAGTGAAACCGATCTGTTCGCAAGATGTTATGCAACAACCGTGCCGTCCTTTTACTGGAAGTCAAAGAGTTTGTACTAATTACTTCAAGGGACTGCGGTTCTTCGCCTTTGAATGATTGTAGGATCGCTGATAAGGACCACCACCTTGACCTGTTACACAATCATGTGCTTTCTTGGGAACTCGTGTAATGCTCAATGATACGAAAAGATTTAACTATAGATACATCACAGAAAATTACCTGTGTGACCGATATGATATGAAGATAACTTTACTGTAATAAATACTTTGGCTGTACGCACAAAATTTGCGCATTAAAGCTGTTCGTTTTGAGACTCCTAGTGTGGACTGGTGCATTCTGGGTTAAGTTACAGACAATTAAGTCGCCCCACTAAAAATTGCAGCAAGCATTGGTGATTACACCTTATGTTCTCAAGGCTATGAGAGCATAACTAGGGTTTTTCAGACTTTATCATGAGTACATTTGATAGAGCTTATCTGTTTCTGGAGAAAAACAGACGATAAAGTCATGCTTAGGCAACGTGTGAAGGTCATTATCTGCTTTGTTAGTACATACAGCCTGTGGGCTGCCAGGAACACCCCAATACAATGTTTGGATTGGCCAGGGGTGTCAATTTGGTGACCAGATGACTTACTCTTAGTTGAAGAGGAACCGGGAGACGTATTATTAATGACGCCTGAACCTTGCAGCTCTGGGGTTTTATTGGCCGAGAGAGGACGGTCACCTGGCCAACAGAACAGAGCAAGTGTCCCTGGGAAATGAGTTTTCAATTCATAGAGTCTCTCAAAGAGTGAAAGGGGAAACCGAGAGAGGGTTTAAGAGAGACCAATCAGGAGTGAGGTACAGAAGATGTGAGCTAAGGCAAATGAGAGCATGTAGAGGGGACAGCTGAGGATGCCTGGATGGGGCTGTTGAGGGAAAACACAATAATACTGGTGTCACATGAAGGAAAAACCAACTTACACTGGATCTGTTCATGCACCACCAGGGCAAAGTGGTCTGTCTCAAGGATGCGGGACAGCTTTCCCAGGTTGTCTGTCAGGCGGACCTGAGAGCAAAAGTGTGGGGAGGTTTAGGCAATGAGAGATAAAAACAGAATTACACAGACATTTTTAATATGTCTGTCGTCTCATCCATCCTCACGTTTCCTCTCATGTGCAAGCATTTGACTTACCTGTTTGAATTGCTTATAGAGGACCTTGCTGACGGGATCTGAGGGTCTGACCTTCCCAGCCAACACAGAGGACAGCATGTTCCCCAGAGTCACCATTCCCAGGATCGTACTGCACAAACACAAACACAGATAAAGCTTTTATCACCTGGCCATGATTACAAATAACTGTTCTAATATAGTACAATGTTACTGAGGAGATGTACCCTGATTCGTTGACCACTGGGGCCTGGTCAAAGGCTTTCTCCTTCAGGATCTTAATTGTCTTCTGGCAGGACACTGAGGGCAGGACGGTGAGGGGGGCAGACAGGTTCAGACCCTGCAGGGTCAAGTTCCACCACCTTATTGAGAAAGAGAGGGGAGAGGAAAGTTGGTGACAAACGAAGAGGAAAGTGGATTTACAGCACATCTGTGGTTTGACTTTATCCACAGGGGTGAGATGTGATTGAAGTTTCTCACCAGGGTTTGGAGACCATCAGGTCCTCTAGGCTGAGGAAACCCTTCTCACACATCCACTTGTCACTCAGGAACTTGGACCTGGAGGGAAAAAGACCAAGAGGGAACGTGAGCATTACACTCAGTGTTTCAACTCATAAGTCAGCAGTGATCTCCACTCATGTGCCAGGGACGTTTGTTCACTTCCCTTTTCTGGTGAACAGTGAACGAGAAGTAAAAGAGTTGGCTGGTTCAACATTTCTTGTTCAGTGGCTTTCGGTGAACGACCGAGTAGTTAACAATATCATATCTACTAGGTGTCACTAGAGGGAGGTATAGTCCCTCTAAAGTGGACAGAACGGTGTGGATTAGAAGAATAGGAATGCAGACTTACAAAACATTGAAAAAAAAAAATGAAATGCCATAAATAACTAAAATAAAAACAAATAGGCTTAATCTTTTTAAATAGTCTGCCCTCACATGGGAAGAAAGAAAACACTTCAGATAACAAAATCAAGTCAAATGTTATAGCATTTGAAGGTTGAGGCTGTCTGTTTGCGACACAGACAGGAGTAAAACTTAAGTAAAAAAATAAAAATGTGTTTTTTATTTTATATCAATGCAAACAAAATAGATTATGACAATTAATAATTACACAGTGACAATTATGGTGCATGTTGCAGATCAGGATCACTGCACTGCATTTTCATCCTCATGACATATTTGCGGAATAATGATTAATTAATTATTTATTTAGGTGGAGGGATGCAAAGTGTAAATTGGTCAGCTTACTAGTAGAACTACTCACATCTGACCAGTTGTTTGGTTGTAAGTCTAAACATTGTGCTGAAGACTCAAATTTTACTGGAGCTAGACAAGCCTCCCTCCCACTCAGCCCATCCTTCATGAGTTGCGAGGAATACCCTGTCTGTCTGTCTGTGCTGCTTACTTGCCAAACCTGCTGCTTGTTATTGTAGTGATTATGTGTTTCACAGCTCAATGCCCCGCAGTGCGCTCACAGCTCTTCTCATTTGTAAATCGAGACTCAGTTCTTGACTATGTGTGCTGTTGTGCAACACCTCCATGGTGCTTTAAGCCCGATAATGGATTTACCAAAGGGGAAGTTAAGGTGTAATTCAAACCCAGGCCTTGGGTGTGATAAGAGAAATACCTGCTGGACCTGAGAAATGAATTACAGGATGTCAAACCATGCAGACAAGCGCATCGCCCAAGTAATCAGACAGACTGACTAACCAGACACCTGGGGCGAGTTAATAGCACACTCTGAATAGCACACTATGTCTTGTCTTCATTTTGCACTCTGATTTCTCACAAAATTTCTCATTTTGTGAAATTTTGCGCAATAAGAATATTCACATACATATCAATATTCACTTGTTTCTTTAAACATTTATGACTGATTGAGTTCACAGCGTGGGACGTGAGGCTTTTTAACTGCAAACGGATTACAATCTATAAAGGGAAACTTGCATGAAACAAAGTGTGTGTACAGTTTCATACAAGTACTGACCAGATTATATTCCATTCTATGCACTTTAAGTAATCTTTAAGTGTGCATCAATCTATGTAGTTTTAAAAATGAGCTGATTTCAAGAATAGCTCTGTGGTTGAAATTATGCTTATCAGTAGTCTTTAGTTGAAAGAAGATCTGCACTGAGACCCCTAGATACCCCTATTCAGCTCTAATGCACATCCTGCTCTCTCCATCTCTTACATGTAGTTGCGGATGGAGTCGGGCAGGATGACCACGCAGCGCTGGCCCTCCTTCAGCTCCGCAGCCATTTTCACTGCTGCTGCCATGGCTGTGCCAGAGCTGCCACCTGCAGAAAAACACATGATATAAATAGCACAATTACAGGAAACTAATAAACAGAGCATTCATGACATGTGTGCAGCAGTGCAATACAATTTGCATAACCTGAAGAGGTGCTGGCAAACCTGATCATTATCATTTGATGACATTTGAACCTACCACACAGAAGCCCCTCCTCTCTGATCAGCTTGCGTGACATGGCGAAGGACTCCTCATCAGTGGATTTATACCACAAGTCAATCAGCTACAAATGAGGTGAAGGGAAAAGGAAGCAGTCAGAGCAAATTTAGCTCACATTTACACTGTGCCACATACTGTATGCTTAAAACACACAAATTAGATTTAACTGCTTTACTAAGCTGAAGCATGTTGAAGGTGTAAAAATGTACTTAAAAATCACATTGCTGCCATAAATGTTTGGAAAAAGTACACAAAAATCTACTCACTAACACCAATGTGAGTAAATGTTTTGTATATGTACACACACACACTCACAGATCTGTCCAGCACTGTGGGGATAAAGTCGTATCCGATGCCCTCCACTTCATATTGACTCTTATTGGTGATATTCAAATGTTCTGGCTCAGCCAATATGGAGCCTTCGGGGTCCACGCCCACAATCTAGACCAAACACACAACCACACAGAGGATCCTGTTAAAACACTGTCACATGAACATTAACCCAACTATCACCAGGCTTACTGAAGACTGTACGAGCAGAACAGAAGCACACAGGCCTGTTGATGGGCATTTGATGTGGTCAGAGTTGGAGGGGGAGTCCACTTGTATTATATAAGATCTATTTTCATACTGTCATTCCAAAAACTCTTGGCCCTACTGCCTATCGCTGAACTAGATACTTTTTAACTAAGCTATTTACAATATACGTCGACTCTGATGGTTTATTTATGATGCTATGATTAATTTATATAAAGACAGCTCTCTGGAGACAGCCGTCCTTTGCAAGTGTAGATCTATATGTATTGTGCTTCAATACTTGTGTGTGTGCCTTGCCTTGATGTTGGGGCACTTCTCCTTCAGCTTCCGGGCGATACCAGTGATGGTGCCGCCTGTGCCAGCTCCAGCCACCAACATGTCCAATTTACCTGCAGGGAAAAAGACATTTGACTTTGTAATCTGCATGACAAGATTCATAATTGGGTATGTGAAAATGTATGTCCTCGGTCTAAACAAAATGATCCAGGACAAACCATCGCATTGCTCCAGGATCTCCTCGGCTGTGGTGTCATAGTGAGCCAGGGGGTTGCTGGGGTTACGGTACTGGTCGAGGATGTGCGAGTTGGGGATCTCGTTCTTCAGACGCCAAGCGACGCCCACGTGGGACTCTGGTGAGTCGAAGCGTGCAGAAGTAGGGGTGCGCACGATTTCTGCCCCGAGAGCTCTCAGCACATCCACCTATAGAAACACGGATTTCAATTAGCTGCTGCTGACACACCGAGCTCACACAGAGGAGTCATCATATGAAAACAGCTGCCTCACCTTCTCCATGCTCATCTTCTCGGGCATGACGATGATGCAGCGATAGCCTTTCACTGCAGCTGCCAGGGCGAGGCCGATACCTGCAGTCAACCAGAGGGAGGCCATCATGGTTTGGCCATGTTGCAAATGGAAGCATGTAATTGGCTGTGTTTTAATTATATATTTGTATAATCGTGGTCAACTGTTGGTAAACCAGTGTTGTGTTAGGGATGCTGAGAGCCAAGAATGCATTACATGTTACTGCAAGCATCAAACCTGCAATCTTCCTGTTATGTGGTCACTTGTCTTCCCTGTCCCTGGTTGTTTCAGCACCAACTTTTTTATGCAACTGTCTTGGTTTGCCCTTACATTAAAGTACATAGTCATTAAATGAGTGTCTACTTTGCACCCTGCATGTTTTCCCTGTCATGTACCCGTGTTGCCAGATGTGGGCTCAATGATTGTGTCTCCTGGTTTGAGGGACCCGGATCTCTCAGCATCCTCCACCATCCGCAAGGCGATCCTATCTTTCACGCTGCCTCCCGCGTTGAAGTACTCACACTTGGCCACTACACACACACACACACACACACACAAAGACACAAAAAGAAGGAAAGTGACTCACAATGCTTGCATTTTACTACAACACTGTTACGAAATCACTGCGGCGGCACCAGGGAAAACTAACCAATTAAGCCAAACGCCCTGGTTTAGATGATCTTCAAATCCCTGCACAATCAGTCAGCTTCCTTTATACTTTGCAACACCAGACAGCCATAACAGCGAGAGCTGACCGAGCCAGAGGGCATTATGGAAAATGACTGAGCTACCGTGAGCCGATTTTGGAAATTCAAGGTGGG